>JABUQX010141412.1:0-13484 GCA_015478945.1 Trachelipus rathkii
TATTCTCAGCTTCTCTACACTAGAACAAAAAGAGTTAAACTAATGTTAATTACTATTATTTGTAGAAAAAGAAAATGGAATGTATGCCTCCATGCGAGACAGAATCACCAATATATATATAATATATTTAATACATTTAATAAATATAATATATATATATAATATATAATATATATAAGACCCATATTATTTTATGGGAACACAAAAGAATACCATCAGTATGCAACAACAAACTTCAAAATATATTTCCTTGCTAATGGTTTAGTCCAGTGATCTTCAAACTACGACCCGCGAGCAGCATCAATCCGGCCCACAGTAAAATACACTGGTTTTATCTTTTAGACACTCTTAATTAAATTAAACTCTCACAATTAAACACACTGTATTTTCCTAACAAACTCGTCACAAAACAAACTAGTCGCACTATATTTCGTTTTTCAGATCGCACTTATCGTTCCGAATTCAAACTTTGGTGTAGGATGACCTACCTTAGTCTTGGTCCTTGGGAATTAGTGTAGGGGTCAGTTTGGCCCTTAGGCTAAAAAGTTTGGAGACCCCTGGTTTAGTCTATTCTGTAGGACAATTGAAGAAACAGAACCGAATACTATACAGAAATAAGGCGAACTAAGGAACCGAGAGTTGAAAAAGAGTTAAACAGTACAAGAAGAAGTACTGGAAGTTTAGTAAAGATTTGGTATATATATGTTTATTATAAGGCGATTAGAGACGAGCTCACCAACTGTATCTTTAGAGTTGGAAGAAAGACATTGGCGGTTGTGGCTATTGATATCATCACCTAGAATTGTGGTTTAAGTGAGAGGGGAAAAACAAAACAAAAAATGTGTTCTATTTTGGGTTTAAGCATTCAAAGAATTTCGGATTGCCAGTAGAGTTAGGGCACAGGGTAACAAAACATATAAAAGGCATAACAATTGAACATTGGATCGCAGTGGAACGTCCAAGTAGAGATTCACAATAGTATAAAAAATATCGATGTTTCGATAATCGATATTTATAATAAACATCAAAAACCATTCGATATTATCGTTCAAAATATACCGATAGTCGCTCAGAAAAACTATCTTAAAAACATATATATATATATATATATATATATATATATATATATATATAATATATATATATATATATATATATATATATATATATATATATATATATATATATATATAATATATATATATATATATATCACAGCTACTTTCATAATATATGCACATATATATGTAATAATATATAATATATATATATATATATATACATATAATATATGTATATATATGTAATATATATATATATATATATATATAAATATATATATATGTAGCACTCCCATTATTATTATATATATGTATATTTATATGTATATGCTTATATATATATATACCCATAATATATATATATATATATATATACATATATATATATATATATATACATATAATAATAACCAATATATAACTCTTTGTCTTTATATATACTATAGCATAATACATAATAATACATAATAATATATATATATGTAATATAATAATATAACAGCAATAATAATAATACATATATATATAATAATAATAATAACAATATATATATAACTGTTTATATATATATGTATTTATATAATAATAATATATATATATATATAATATATATATATATAATATATATATATATATATATATATATATATATATATATATATAATAATAATATAAATATATATATATATATATATATACATATATATATATATATAATAACATAACTTTGCTTTTAATAATATATATATATATATATATATATATGAATATATATACCGATATAATATGAAATGTATATATAGCCATAATAATATATATATTAACTAACCAACCACTAATAATAACCATGTATGTATATATATATATGCTGTAACAATAATATAATAATATATATATATAATTTTTATAAAGAAAAGTTCACCTCACGGGCATAGCCCTATTCAAGGAGGGGAACTTCTAGGTAATTTCTACCTAGGATCCGAACTAGGATTCGAACCCGCGCCGTTGCCATGCGACTCCGTCGCTCTACCGTTTGTGCCACGGTATATATATAAGTAGTAGATCATGCGGCAGGCACTTTAAAAGTGAAAGTAAATTTGACCTTGAACGTTGCGTCGAAAAATCGATACCCGCAGGTATCGATTTTGAGTTGTTTTACGCACGCATGCACACACACGACAAGGTTACATATCCGAACGCCCCCTAAAAATAAGAAATGATCGTAGAAGGTTGGAATTTGGAGAAAGGATTCGGCGCCGGAGTCGGAGCCTGACTCGGACCCGGTTTCGGATTCGGAGCCGCCACAGGTGCTGGCTCCGGTGCGGTGCCGAGTTAGTAAATATTTGTATAATAATACAATATTTGAATTCCTTTATATGTTATCGAACCCTTAGATCTCCAATATGAAGGTTATAAGTTCGTTAAGGGTGTCTGGGGACACCCCGGAGGGGGTTCCCAGTAGAAATGAACGGTATGCATAAGAGAAGTGGAGAAAAGAGTCGGAATCTAAGTCAGAGAAGGAATTAGTCGGAGAAGGAGAGTTAGAGTCAGAGGATTCGGAGTCGAGGTCGTCACCGGTGCTGAGTTAATAAATATTCCTTTAGTCTCACATTGGTATCGTAATATATGTTTATAAGGTCGTAGAACTCGAATATGAGGGTTGTAAGTTCGTATTGGGTGTCTATGGACCCCCCGGAGGGTGTTCCCATAAGAAATGCAAGGAACGCAAAACAGAAGAAAATGGAGGAAGGAAGAAGGAGGAAAGATGGAGGAAGGAGTGTGAGAAGGAGTCAGAGGTGGTACCGGCACCGGTGCTGGATCCGGTGCGGTGCTGAGTTAGTAAATATTCGTTTAGCCTTAGACTGACATTTCTATTTTCAAATCTCGTTCTCTTTTTATTAACGTTAACTAAAGTATATTGTCTGCCATTCTATTTTATGATCTATTGATTCGAGTCATATTTTGTATGACATAGCACAAAATATTTATTCTTTTTATGTTTATAACGTAAAAAATTTACATTTTTACATACCCTAAAGCAGTAAATAAGTAGTAAATCAGTAAATTAAACCACCCTCCCTAGAACCCTCCTGTTCATCCATGATCTATTGATCTATTGATACATGTCATATTTTTTACAAAATTTTTGTCTTACATACCCTAAATCAGTAAATCAGAAATCAAATCACCCTCCCCAGCACCCTCCTCCCCAACCGTGATCTATTGATCTATTGATTCAACTCATATTTTTTACCAAAATTTTATGTTTTACATACCCTGAAGCAGTAAATCAGTAAATCATGAAATCAAAACACCTTTCCAAGGACCCTCCTGCCCATCCATGATCTATTGATCTATTTATCTATTGATTCAAGTCATATTTTGTATAACATAGCACAAAACTTTTATTGTTGTTATGTTTATAACCTAAAAAACTTGTGCTTTTTCATACTCTAAAGCAGTAAATCAGTAAATCAAATAAACCACCCACCTTCCCCACCCCATCTATAATCTATTGATCTATTGATCTATTGATTCAAGTCATATTTTGTATAACATAACACAAAACTTTTATTTATTTATGTTTTATTTGTTTAAATCATTTGTGTTTTTATTGAATTTTTTATTCTTTTCATGTTTATAACTTAAAA
This sequence comes from Trachelipus rathkii, assembly GCA_015478945.1. NCBI lineage: Eukaryota > Metazoa > Arthropoda > Malacostraca > Isopoda > Trachelipodidae > Trachelipus > Trachelipus rathkii. The sequence continues at coordinate 3,713 of JABUQX010141412.1, forward strand.
AACTTGTGCTTTTACATACCCTAAAGCAGTAAATCAGTAAATCTGTAAATCAAAACAACCAAGCACACCCTCCTCCCTCTCTGTCCGCCTTCCCATGATCTATTGTTTCATATCACATTTCGAGTATCATTTCGGATAAGCATAACATAAAATCAAGTTCTTTATACACTTACCAACGAATATATGCTAACGTAACAAAGTTTTCATATTAATAAAGTTAATATGGCATCACCTGAACTAAGAATATAATGTACAACGACAAACCTAACACACTTTAAGCACGAATAAACTTTTAGCATTAACAAAGTTCCACACTTATCAACAGTAAAGTAGCTAACATAGCATACAAAAACGTAACCTTTTCACACTTTGTCAAGCATAGCTCTAACATATCAATGTTTATTTTACATTAACATGGTAATATTTAAAAAAAAATTATCATAACCCTGTCTAATTATCGTAATGATTAACGAATATATGCTAACGTAACAAAGTTTTCCCATTAATAAGGCTTACATAGCATCACCTGAACTAAGAATAGAATGTACAACGGCAAACCTAACACACCTTGAGCAGGAATAAATTGCTTACGTTAACAAAGTTCCATACTTGACAACACTAAAGTAACTAACATAGCATACAGAAACTTAACCTATTCACACTTTGTCAAGCATATCTCTAACATATCAATGTTAATTTTACATTAACATGGTAATAGTTAACTAAAATTTATCATAACCCTCTCTAATTATCATACAGACCAACGAATATATTTTAACGTAGCAAAGTTTTTTTACATTAGCATAGTAATATTTAACAAAAATTCATCATAATCTTACCTAACTATCATAATCCCCAACGAATAATTGCAAAAATAACAAAGTTTTATCCAAACATAACATAAAAATAACAAAGTTTTTTTCAAACATAACATAAAAATAAGTTCTCTGAATAAAATATCATAGAAAAGTGTAATAGTTTACTGATTTTAAAGCAGTAAATTAATAAATCAGTAAATCAAACCACCCGTCCTTCCATTCACCTCCCCACCCACCCTTCCATGATCTATTGATCTATTGATTCAAGTCATATTTCGAATATCATTTTTGGATAAACATAACATAAAAATAAGTTCTTTATATACTGGCCAACGAATATATGCTAACGTAACAAAGTTTTAACATCAATAAAGCCAACATATCATAGCCTGAACTAAGAATATAATGTACAACGACAAATCCCAACATACCTTACATACAGGTAAACGTAACTTGTTAACAAAGATCCATGCTTAACAACAGTAAAGTAACTAACATTGCATGCAGAATGTAACCTATTCACACTTTTTCAAACATATCTGCAACATATCACTGTTATTTTCCCCTTAGCATAGTAATATTTAAAAAAAAATATCATAACCTTACCTAATTATCATACAGACCAACGAATAAATGCTAAGGTAACAAAGTTTTCACATCAATAAAGCTATATATCTAACAAAATTCCTTAACAAAGTGACCAATCTATAAAAAATACCAGTATCTTGAACTATGAATTGATACTACCTTCATCAAAGTGTCACTCATATCAAACATAACATCATTTTGAACTAGGAATAAACGTAGACATTAAGAAAATTCTCGGGCAAACCTAACATTACCCAGCAAAATCTTAACCTAAGCCCACGTTTCTAATACACCATCACCTGTTAATACAGTAATATCTTACGAAACTTATCATTTCTCTAACAAATCAGTGTTAATTTCACATTGTCATAGTACTTCTCTAACAAATTAGTGTTAATTTCACATTGTTATAGTAATATTTAACAAAACGTAACAGAAATTAAACATAGCCTAACATATCTAACACTTACAATGAACGAAAACCTAAATAGATACTAACATTTTGAACTGCGAATAAGAAAGACATTAACATTTGGACCTACGAATAAGTTCTCAACTTACCCCTCATTACATAGCAAAACTCAATCTATCCCTGCTTCTCAAACTTACCATCAGCAGCTAAAGCAGTATTATCTAACAAAATTCATTTGGGATCTGTCCTTATGTGACCGCTTACACCCGTCCTTCGGGATACCCCGAGATGGGTCTTCATGCATCTCTCTCTGGGGATGATCTCGAAGTAGTGGGGCTCGTCGCTGAAAATTGTTCGGTTATATATAGTAAAGATTAAGATTTTGTTGATGAGTGAGCGCATTCGTGAAAGCTTTTGTATAAACATTGAATGTAACCCTAAGGATAAGCCTACAGTGTAAGCCTAACTGAACATCTGTGTCATATAGCATCAAACCTTGGTAAGTATGATAGTTAGCTTTGTAAAGTGGCGAGTTACGCTTTTTGATGCTGTGGTAGTTACTTTACTGATATTAATCAGTGTACTTTGTTAATGTTGACTGTTTATTCGTACGTAAAGTATGTTATGTTCTTAAGCCTAGTTTGATCATGTTAGCTTCTTTAGGTTATTAAAACTGTGTTATGATTATTAAATACTTCAATTACTACTACTACTACTAATACTACTACTACTACTAATAGGCCTTACCACTACCAATAATAATAATAATAATAATAATAGAATGGACACACACACACACACACACACACACACACACACACAATAATAATAATGATAATAATAATAATAATAATAACAATAGCTGTTCTTTTTTTTTTCAAATCGCCTCTGTATAATGCGCTGTTGCCAAACCTACCAGTTTGTCTATAGTAAAGCTTGAGATTGTTATACTTGTTAATGTCAGCAGTTTATTCATCATGCTTAATGTATGTCAGGTATGTTATGGTACTATATGTTTTAGTTCAGCAAATATTATGTTAGCGTTTATTCGTTGATCTTTATGATATATAGGTTATTTTATGATGTTTGAAAGAGAATTTTGCTAATGTCCACGTTTATTCATAGTTCAAAATGATGTTATATTTGATATGCAAGACACTTTGATGAATGTAGTATAATTTAAGATGCTGGTATCTTTGATAGTTTGCTCACTTTGTTAAGGAATTTTGTTAGATACCGCTTAAATAAGGATGATGTATTTGAAAAGTTGGGATAGGTTAAGTTTTGCTGAGTAATGAGGGGTATGTTGAGAACTTATTCGTAGATCCAAAGGCTAATGTCTTATTCGTAGGTATGTTATGTTCTTAGTTTAGCTGCTATTATGTTAGCTTTAGGGTTATTAAAACTTTGTTATGATTATTAAATACTACTACTACTACTACTACTACTACTACTACTACTACTACTACTACTACACTACATTATCACACACACACACACAATAATAATAATAATAATAATAATAATAATAATAATAATCACATAATAATAATAATAATAATAATAATCATAGTTCAAAATGATGTTATATTTGATGTGAGTGACACTTTGATGAAGATAGTATCTAATCAAAGTTCAAGATGCTGCTATCTTTGATATATTGGTCACTTTGTTAAGGGATTTTGTTAGATAATACTGCTTTAGCTGTTCCTGATATGTTAGAAAAGTGGGGATACATTGAGTTTTGTTTGTCCTGTTAGCTACATTATTTGATAAGTAGAACATTGTATCTGTAAGGAAGAGTATTTGAACAAGATGAGTTTTTAGGTTTGGTCGTTGCAACATTATATTCTTTTAGTTCAGGTTATGACATGTTAGCTTTATTGATGTGAAAACTTTGTTACTTTAGCATATATTCGTTGGTCTGTATGATAATTAGGTAAGGTTATGGTAAATGTTTGTTAAATATACTATTGTTAGGTAAAAATAACATTGATATGTTACAGATATGATTGAAAAAGTGTGAATAGGTTACGTTCTGTATGCAATGTTAGTTACTTTGCTGTTGTTAAGTATGGATCCTTGTTAATGTTGGCTGTTTATTCGTGCGCAAGGTATGTTAAGTTTGTCGTTGTACATTATATTCTTAGTTCAGGTTATGATATGTTAGCTTTATTGATGTTAAAACTTTGTTACGTTAGCATATATTCGTTGGCCAGTATATAAAGAACTTATTTTTATGTTATGTTTATTCTAAATGACACTAGAAATATGATTTGAATCAATAGATCATGGAAGAGTGGGTGGGGAGGGGAGTGGAGGAACAGGTGGTTTGATCTACTAATTTATTGATTTACTGCTTTAAAATCAGTAAACTATTTCACTTTACTTTGATATTTTATTCAAAGAACTTCTTTTTATGTTATATTTAGATAAAACTTTGTTATTTTTATGTTATGTTTGGATAAAACTTTGTTATGTTTCCAATTATTCGTTGGGGATTATGATTGTTAGGTAAGGTTATGATGAATTTTTGTTAAATATTACTATGTTAAAGCAAAAAACTTTGTTACGTTAGCATATATTCGTTGGTTTGTATGATAATTAGACAGGGTTATGATAAATTTTTGTTAAATATTACCATGTTAATATAAAATTAACATTGATATATTAGAGATATGCTTGACAAAGTGTGAATAGGTTACGTTTTTGTATGCTATGTTAGTTACTTTAGAGTTGTCAAGTATGGAACTTTTTTAATGATAGCAATTTATTCCTGCTCAAGGTGTGTTAGGTTTGTCGTTGTGCATTATATTCTTAGTTCAGGTGATGCCATGTGAGCTTCATTATTGGGAACACTTTGTTACGTTAGCATATATTCGTTGATCAGTATGATAAATAATTAGACAAGGTCATGATAAATTTTTATTAAATATTACCATGTTAATGCAAAATTAACATTGATATGTTAGAGATATGCTTGACAAAGTGTGAATAGGTTACGATTTTGTATGCTATGTTAGCTACTTTACCGTTGATAAGTGTGGAACTTTGCTAATGTTAACAGTTTATTCGTGCTTAAGATATGTTAGGTTTGTCGTTGTACAATATATTCGAAGTTCAGGTGATGCTATGTTTGCTTTATTAATGTGAAAACTTTGTTACGTTAGCATATATTCGTTGGTTAGTGTATAAAGAACTTGATTTTATGTTATGTTTATCCGAAATGATGCTCGAAATGTGATATGAAACAATATCAATAGATCAATAGATCATGGGAAGGCGGGACAGAGGAGGGGGGGTGGATGTGGTTTGATTTACTGATTTACTGCATTAGGGTATGTAAAAGTACAAGTTTTTTAATTTTTAAACATGAAAAGAATAAAAAATTTAGTAAAAGCAAAAAATATTTAAACAAATAAAACAAAAATAAATTAAGTTTTGTTATGTTATATAAAATATGACTTCAATCAATAGATCAATAAACCAATAGATCAATAGATCATAGATGGGGTGGGGAGGGTGGGGTGGGTGGTTTGATTTTCTGATTTACTGATTTACTGCTTTAGGGTATGTAAAAGTACAAGTTTTTTACGTTTAAATATAAAAAAGAATACAAGTTTAAAGGTTATAGTAGGCCATGACTTGAATCAATAGATCAATAGATCAATAGATCATGGATGGGCAGGAGGGTCCTTGGAAGGGTGGTTTGATTTACTGATTTACTGCTTTAGGGTATGTAAAACATAAAATTTTGGTAAAAAACATGACGAATCAATAAATCAATATATCAATAGATCACGGTTGGGGAGGAGGATGCTGGGGAGGGTGTTTTGATTTACTGATTTACTGATTATGGGTATGTAAAACAAAAATTTTGGTAAAGAATATGATTGTATCAATAGATCAATAGATCAATATATCATGGATAAGCAGGAAGGTCCTGGGTAGGGTGGTTTGATTTACTGATTTACTTGTTAGCTTTATTAATGTGAAAACTTTGTTACGTTAGCATATATTCGTTGGTCAGCGTATAAAGAACTTGATTTTATGTTATGTTTATCCGAAATGATGCTCGAAATGTGATATGGAACAATAGATCAATAGATCAATAGATCATGGGAAGGCGGACAGAGGGGGAGGAGGGTGGGGTGGGTGGTGTGATTTACTGATTTAATGCTTTAGGGTATGTAAAAGTACAAGTTTATTAAGTTATAAACATAAAAAGAATAAAAAATTTAGCAAAAGCAAAAATTATTTAAACAAATAAAACAAAAATAAATTAAGTTTTGTGTTATGTTATATAAAATAAGACTTCAATCAATAGATCAATAAATCAATAGATCAATAGATCATAGATGGGGTGGGGAGGGTGGGGTGGGGTGTTTGGTTTGATTTTCTGATTTACTGATTTACTGCTTTAGGGTATGTAAAAGTACAAGTTTTTTACGCTATAAACATTAAAAGAATACAAGCTTTTGTGTTATTTTATACAAAATATGACTTAAATCAATAAATCAAGAGATCAATAGATCAATATATTAATAGATCATGGATGGGGAGGAGGGTCCTTGGAAGGGTGGTTTGAATTACTGATTTTCTGCTTTAGGGTATGTAAAACATAAAATTTTGGTAAAAAATATGACGAATCAATAGATCAATAAATAACGGTTGGGGAGGAGGATGCTTGGGAGGGTGGTTTGGTTTACTGATTTACTGATTTAGGGTATGTAAAAACAAATATTTTGGTAAAAAATATGACTTGTATCAATAGATCAATATATCATGGATGAACAGGAGGGTCCTGGGGAGGGTGGTTTGATTTACTGATTTACTTATTTACTGCTTTAGGGTATGTAAAAGTGTAAATTTTTTACGTTATAAATATAAAATGAATAAAAATTTGTGTTATGTTATTCAAAATATGACTTGAATCAATAGATCATAAAATAAAATAGCAAACAATATATTTTAGTCAACGTTAATAAAAAGAAAACGAGATTTGAAAATAGAAATGTCAGTCTAAGGCTAAACGAATGTTTACTAACTCAGCACTGCACCAGATCAAGCACTTGTGGCGGTTCCACCTCTGACTCCTTCTCACACTCCTTCCTCCATACTTCCTAATTCCTCTTTCTTCATTCTCCATCTTCTCCAGCTTTGTTCCGCATTTCTTTCTTGGGGGACTCCCGGGGGTCACCACTAGACACCATTACAACCTTACAACTCTCATATTCGAGTTCTACGACCATATAAACATATATTTTGATACCAATATGGGACTAAACGAATATTTATTATCTCAGCACCGCACCGGCTTCAGCACCGGTTCCGACCTCGACTACGAATCCCCTGACTCTGACTCTAACTCCTTCTCCGACTCCTTCCTCCTCTGACTCCGACTTCGACTCTGACTCTTTTCTCCACTTTTCTTATACATACCGTTCATTTCTACTGGGGACCCCCTTCCTGCGTGTCTCCAGACATCCTTTACGAACTTATAACCTCCATATTCGAGATCTACGGGTTCGACAACATATATATAAGGATACAAATATTGTATTATTATACAAATATTTACTAACTCGGCACCACACCGGAGCCAGCACCGAGTGCCGGGCTCCGAATCTTAATCCGTCCGAATCCGACCAGACCCGACTCAAGCGCCGAATCCTTCCAAATTTTAACCTTCTACGATCATTTCTTATTTTTAGGGATCGACATCCCCTCCGGGGGGGCGCACGAATACGTAACCTCGGCGTGTGTGTGCATGCGTGCGTTAAAATCGATTCCCTATGGGAATTGATTTCAACTCAATCGATACCCTGTGGGTATCGATTTTTCGTCACAACGTTCAAGGTCAAATTTACGTTCACTTTTAAAGTGCCTGCCGCATGATCTAACACCCACTCATCGATATGAGCTATTATAAAGATATATATATATATATATATATATATATATATATATTATTATTATATATATATATATATATTATTAAGTAAAGTATATATATATATATAGTTATATATATATTATATAAGGTTGTATATATATATATATAAATATATATATATATTATACATATTATTATTATATATGTATATTATTATTAAATTATACATAATATATATATATATATTATTAGTTATATATGTTATATATATATATATATGCTATTATTATTATATATACATATTTCATATACATATATATATATATTAGATATATATACATACATATACATACATATACATATATATATATATATATAGCATATTATTATTATTAGTTATTAGATATATTACATATGAGCAGTTGGTTGTTGGAGTTATATGTATATATTGCTATATACATATTATTAAGTTATATTATATTATATATATTATATATTATTATTACATATATATATATATTATATTGGTTATTATTATTATTATTATATTACATTATATATATATATATATATATATATATATATATATATATATATATATATATATATTATTATTATTATATATATTATACATATATATATTTATATATATATATATATATATATATATATATTCATATAAATATTATATATATATGTTATATATACATATATATAGTATATTATATATATATATATATATAATATATATATATATATATATATATATATATATATATATATATATATATATATAGTATGATAGTATATATATATATATATATATATATATATATATATAATCTAAGGAAAAATAATAAAAAGATTCTTAGTTGTATGTTGTATTACTTTATTTATTTGTTAAAAATTAATTTAATTACAAATTTTAATGATATTTGAATTTTATTTTATCAAAAATAATCCTACGTTCAAGTAGCCAATAATTTCTCTCTCTCTCTCTCTCTCTTCTCTCTCTATCTATTTAAGTTGGTTATATATATATATATATATATATATATATTATTATTGTTATATATATATGATATATTATTATGTTATAGCTATATTATTATTATTATTATATATATATATATATATATATATATATATATTATTACATATATATATATTACATATTATTGATATACATATATGTTATGGTTGGCTGGCTATTAAGGTATATATATATAGAATATTATTATTGTTATTATTGTTATTATTATACATATATATTATATATATATATATATAATATACATATTTCCATATAATACATGGCTACTATTTCATATTACATATGTTATTATATTATATATTATTGTTGTTGGTATATATATATATATTACATATATATTATTGTTGGTAATATTGTTATTATTATACATAAGAGTTATTCTAGTGTATACTGTACTATATATATATTATATTATATTACATATATTATTATATATACATATATATATATTATTATTATTACATATATTATATTTTTATTATTATTATTGTTATAAATATATTATATATAAAGATATACATATATATATATATTATATTATTATATTATATACATATATATATATTATTATTATATATAAATACATATTATTATTATTATACTATATATATTATTGATATATATTATAGTTATATATATATATATTGTATGTATATATATTATTATTAAGTTATTTATATATATATATATATATATACATATATATTATTATTACATATATATACTATATATATATTAGATATTATTATACACATATACATAACATATATATGTTAGGCAGTATGATATATATATATATATAAGGTTATATATATTAAGGTGAAGATATATGTATGCATATTGGCTATATAAGGTTGTTATAGCAGTTATTATATATACATATATATATATATATATATATATATATATATATATATATATATATATAATGTATATATATATATATATATATATTATATATATATATATATATATATATATATATATATATTTATTGAAGTTAT
>JABUQX010141413.1:0-5000 GCA_015478945.1 Trachelipus rathkii
TATTTATTACTTCGTTCAGTTCGTTGGGTGTTTAACCGTTTTCGCATTTATCGTGTGACAACTTTCCACGCGTTCGTGCATAGCTTCAATATATATATATATATATATATATATGTATATATATATTTATATAACTATATATATATATATATATATATATATATATATATATATATATATATATATATATATATATATATATATACTCTTCTATATATATATATATATCTTTTATATATATATATATATATATATATAAATATATATATATATATATATATATATATATATATAAATATGAAGATGTAGGGAGATGGAGATGTGTGTATGTATGTGTGTATATGTATATATAAAAGGGTTAAGCCTTTTAAATCGAACGTTAAAAGAACAAGACTTGCTGGCATATTATAATAATAATAATAATAATAATAATAATAATAATATGTAATACATATATATATATATATATATATACATATATATAATAACTAGCACGCAATATATCAACAGCAGCCAATAACTCTCACAAATATGTATATATTGCTAAAATAAAATATAATTTCAATGTATAATATATGTATATATTGCAGCGCTTAATATATATATATATATATATATATATATATATATATATAATATATATATATATATATATATATATATATATATATATATATATATATGTGTAAAACATGTACTAATTTATAATATATATATATATATATATATATATATATATATATAATTATATATATATATATATATATATATATATATATATATATATAATATATATATATATATATATATATATATATATATTACAGTTACCACCACTCACGGGCTGGGCCCTTCTCAAGGAGGCAGGAAATAAAATACTGGAAAGCCCACACCAAGCCCAGACTTAACATAAATCTCAGGTGAGCTACCAGACGTAGGTTTAAAAAGAGAAGATAATTAAATACAGTACAGGAAAAACAGAAGATGGCAAGGAGTTCCACAGAACAGAAGTGGCTGGAAAGGAGACACCACAACGAACGAGTCTGGGATTTTCAATGCTCACAAAATTCATGCGAGAGCATGGCACCACTTGTATTGCGAGGGCGACGCAACGGAGGGGTGGAATGCACGAGCGACCAACTCCCGAGCATCTACCGTTGTAGTAACTATAGAAGAGATAGTTCGCCAACGCGTCACTTCACTTGAGATAGAGGAGTCAAAGAGGTTGGGAATTTAGGGGACAGTTAATTGGTCTCTTGGCTTTAGACTCCCAACTCTATCCAATAGAACAGTGGAGCGGAGCCCCCGAATGTGAACAGTACTCCAAACAGGGCAGGTGGAGGCCTTATATAACTGGGTAGCTGTGCAGAAGAAAAAAATTCCCGCAACCTTAACAGAATTCCCAGTTTCTTTGAGGCCACCTTAGCAACCGCTGTGATATGAGGTTTCCAAGATATTTTTTTGTTTATGTTCAAACCAAAAATGTTTATGTTGTCAACATGTGAGACGTTAGAACCGTCGAAAAAAATAGGAAAGTTAGGAGGTGTTTTTGAGAGAGATGTAAAGAAGTTGAGTTTTCAAGGAGTTGAATTTCACAAGGTTTATGTGGCTCTACCAGGAAATCCCATCCAGGTCGGCAAGAATAGAATCGGAAAGCTGAAGACGAGGAGCAACTCTAGATGCAAAAGAGGAAGCAGATTTGAAATGAGTGGAAGAATGGAGAGTTGAGTCATCGGCATAAGAGTGAACAGAGTTAGAGGTGCAGCTGAGGAGATCGTTGAGGAAAAGTAAGAATAAAGTTGGAATAAAACAGAACATTGACACCTCAATTAACGGGAAGGAGGAAGAGGTCGCTCTCCATCAACGAGGGCTGATATGGAGCGACCAGGGAAAACTTGACAAGAGTAAGCAAGAGGAAGGAAGAAAGGAAGGTAGCTTAGAGAATAGCGACGCATGCCATACTCGATCAAAAGCCTTTGATATATCGAGTACCACCCAAGACTCCCCATATGTATATATATATATATATATATATATATATATATATATATATATATATATATATATATATATATATATATATATATATATATATATATATATATATATATATATATATATATATCTTTTCTCTCTCTCACTCTTGATTCTTTTGAAGAAGTTGAATGTTAGTGATGCAATAAAGTAATTAACTTCTTTGTCCAAAAAAGAAAGAGCTTCTCTCAAAGCGATTTTGGCTTTAATTATCCTGTCGTCTTGTATGTTTTCTTCCTAAAGCTTAATTTTATATCAACTCCTCCCACGCAGCCTGTACGTCCCTTTTGTCTCTGAAGGAGCAAAAACTGTCTGTCTTCTTCATTTGTGTTCTTCAGTGCGTCTTGGTGTGCAATATCAAACAGGTCATCAAGGCTTGACTTAAAAGCTTTCACTTTCTTACTTTGAGCTTGACTTACGCTTCTGGTTGCATTTTTTGCAGTTTTCTCCACTCCTCGTGAAGTTTTTCAAGCTTCGCAATACAATCTTTCAAATGTTTGGTACGTATCTTAGCTTTCTCCCAAAAAAGTACAACTTCCTGGATTGTGAGCCTTGCAGCATCTCTGGTTTCTAGTTTAACTTGACGTTTATTGTAAAACAAACAGCGTAAAACTTGACCATTGGATGGCGACTTACTGCTAGTAATTTGACGGGACATATATCCAATCAGAAAAATCTTGTCTTTCTGCCTCGAACTTACACCACTTGTAGCTGTAGAGGACGAAGTCGAAGGTTCTGAATCCATTATTACTTACAGCTCTGGAAAACAAAAAATATAATATTTAAAAATATATACATTTAAAAACTTAAATGAAAACATTATTTTGATTTTTCTGAATGCAAAGAATTTAAAGAGCAACAAAAGCATGGTTGAAAAGTAATTTTATCACGTTTATAGCGAATATTTACATTTTTTTTGAAAATATCGATTTTCTTTATCCGGTCCTCGTAAAAAAAAAATCTTCCGATCTGTATGTTTGTCAAACAAGTCGTGGGAATTAAAATCAAAGCCGGGAACATTCTCTACAAAACTAAATACAAACACTTTCCTAGGATAAAATATTCTAATTTTATACCTCTCTTATCGCCTCTGGCAAACTCACATTCCTTTCATTCAGACATTCCTTTACTGACTCAATCCACTCTTTCTTCGGTCTTCAAGCCGGTCGATTCCCAGCACACTCACCACTATCCACTCCCTTAACCAACCGACTATCATCCATCCTTATATATATATATATATATATATATATATATATATATATATATATATATATATATATATATATATATATATATATATATATATATATATATATATATATGTTATATATATATATATATATATATATATATATATATATGGCTCATGTAGATTATCAGCTTCCAGTTAAGTTTAAGCCAATTTTCTTTTAAAACTTACTAAATCGAACAAAATGAACAACAACGCTTATAGTGTTAAAACTTTGAACTTTTTTCTAATTAGTTAGTTAGTTAGTTAGTTAGTTAGTTAGTTAGTTAGTTAGTTAGTTAGTTAGTTAGTTAGTTAGTTAGTTTGTTAGGTAGTTAGTTAGTTAGTTAGTTATTGAAACAATGGAAAGTATAACACAAAAAGAAAGCTGAAGTAATGAACTTATAATTTTCAGAAATTTTAATTTTTTATCTTTTGGTCCTTTATAACACCAGGGGGAAATAATAAAATTAGTATCGGAATGGTTGGTAATGCTATCTCAGAATTATTTACCTACGCTAAGATTGCCTTCTTTCATCGGTGTTGCCAGAAGCCCGCGGCAATCCGCGGGTGGTCTGCCGTGGGTTGGGGCAACGTGTATCCCACCCTACAGTATTCGTTAATTAAAAAATAAAAACAGTGTCATGGCGTCTACATTCGCTCTCCAAACTTTACGTAGATACATCTAATTTAAAATGAAATAAATCGCTCAAGCTTACTCATTTTATAAGCCTAGGTGTGAAGCCCGGAAAAATATATGTATCAATTTCTTTTTACTTTTTGTTGATATTAATTAAATTATATTTGAAAATTCACCGCTACAAAGAAAGTTTGGGTCTTTTTCTGTTTCTAAATTTAGGATCATAAAGTGCATTTCCCAGTTACAAACCATACAAAGTTTAAATTTTTTTTACCCCCTGGTTTAATAAAGTACACTTTTTTTTTGTAAAATAAAATACAGAAAAAAAAATAAAGAATTAATATTATATTTTAGGAAATATATATATATATATATATATATATATATATATATATATATATATATATATATGGGTCACTCCATGTTAAATCAGCAAGTGCCTCAGGATTGACCTCCATATATTTTTGTAAAACTTTGAAGATAGGTTGTTAAACATCTGTAAGGAGGGTTAGGAAAGTATTAGACCTCAAAAGAAATGTTAGTGTTAATAATAATAATAATATTTTACCAAACTGAATAAAATATTTCCAAAAATTTATTTGATCAAGAATTTCGAAATTTAAAATCAAAATAAAAATTAAGTAAATAATTTCTTTTAAAAGTTAAAAACAACTACAAATTTTCTATTTCAGTCTTATTATATGATTTTCACTAAAATATTCTGTGAAGGAAGAAAAATTTGGGAATAGTTCTTTAAATTATAATTTTGGATTTACAAATAATTACATCTACTTTAGGTGATATTTGGTCGAAAATTGATAAAGTATTCAGCGAAGTCAAGGAAGAAAAAGGAATTTTCATTGCATAATATAATAATGATAACGATGAAGATTAATGATTGGATGTTTCGTCGTGGTCAAATCATATGAAGGTCTTCTTCGCATGGTTATAGGGCGACAGGGCTAGCAACCCGGTCCTTTCCTTTTGCTTGCATTACTCTTGGACCAGCGTTGGTATCTTATGCGCCTAGAGGCAAGATCCTCTGGAGACTCTGGCAGAACTAATTTTGAGGCCTAATGGGAGAAGATGCTAGTT
>JABUQX010141413.1:7500-15681 GCA_015478945.1 Trachelipus rathkii
AATTGGGCTTAGCGTGAACCGAATATTGGATCTTCCCTTTCAGAGACAAAGTGTGTATTATGATCTTTTAGAGGAACAATTGATATAATATTGAGTGCTTGACACTTTCCGAAGAAGAGTAGGGAATAGTGGAAACTTCTTTATTTAATGCTTTATGATCTGTACAGTGTATTTGAGATTCTTCCGAGGTCTACCACGTGGATGGTTCTTTAGTGCTTTAGTTGTTACTCCATTATTGCACATATGTTTCATTTAAGCAACATGTCGGATTAGTTTTAAATCAATAAAAGTTTTTTTCTTTTGTTTTTTTTGTATTCTCCGTTGTCAAAAGGCGTGTATTGTCGGTCCGGTGTTGCCGTTGGTAGAAATGGGCTTACAAAGCCATATTGGTGTGACACCTACACTCTAGGTGAGAAGTCTACTTGGAATCTGGATTGGAGACACGACAGAGGTGAACTCACGGTGCGGTGCTGGAAAGGAAACAACATTTACGGAGTTTTGAGACACTAGTGGTGCCTTGTTTCTAGTTAAACCTTGGAGTGAGTCGGATCATACTGAAACGTGTATCAAGTGTGGAACTCGGAGCACCGCAGTTGGTGTGTTCATCGTATTGAGATCTCATTGAAGTTAGGTGGCTATGCCTCCTTGTAGCCGTAGTGGAGTAAGAAACTTCCACATATACAACTTGTGGGTTCGCCAGTAGTAGGAGAAGCATCTGAGATCTACCACCGATTTCTCGAAATCTGTTTCAGCTATCGTAATGAAACTTTGTATATGTTCTATTGGTATATTAAACTGATCACATGCGAGTTTTCAAGTCTCTATGTTAATATTAGGGGTTACCTCCCACCGAGAGCGACGGTGAAATAATCGGGTTACGCCGTTGTTGCAGCTTCCAAACGAGATTAGGCCTACCGATGAATTGAATATTATTATTATTATTATTATTATTATTATTATTATTATTATTATTATTATTATTATTATTATTATTATTATTATTATTATTATTATTATTATTATTATTATTATTATCGATCAAGAAAAAATCGAAGCTCACAGCAGTGAGCTCGATTTTGATTCGACTCCTGCAGCGGGTCCTTCAGCGACTCCTTCAGTGACACCTACAGCGGCTCCGACTCCTGCTGCGGCTCCGACTCCGACTCCGTACAGTTCCAGCTCCGGCTCCGACTCCCTATATATATATATATATATATATATATATATATTATATATATCTCCTCTCCATATATATATACTATTATATATATATATATATATATTATCGTCGTATATGGACCACACCGCACCACCGCACCGCACACCGCAACGCACCTTTTCCATCTCGCACCACGCCCTGTGAGAAGTTTGGGCATATGGTTTGCTGTGTCCGTGGTTGGTTATGTAACGTAAGCTCGCTGTGCGAGGTTACACCAATATCATCCCCCCATTAACAGTTTATTCATGTTTAAGGCGTCAGGTTTGTCGTTTATTGGATTATATTTCTTAGTTTCAGATGATGCTATGTAGTTTTATTAATGCTAAAACTTTGTTTACGTTGCTTCTGTTCGTTGATCAATGTTAGACAAAGGTTGCATTGATGTTTTCAATTAAAACATCACCATCAAGTTTATTTCAAGAAAGTTGAAATCATTTTTCTACGTTAGAGATATGTGACAAATAATCTAGGTACTAACGATTTCTCCATAAAATTATTTTATCCTTAAAAAGCAATTACTGCAGCATGATCAGTTTGTTCATGTAATTAGAATATGTTAGGTTTCTGTTGTACAATTTATCTTCCTGAAATTCATATAATTCAATATTGTTAACTTTATTATTAGAGCTTTGTCACGTTAGCATGCTCATTGTCAGTATATAAGAGCTTAATTTTAAGTTATGTTATGTTATGCAAATGATACTCGATGTATAACTTGAGACAATAGAATAATAGATCATAGAAGTGGGAGGGTGGAGGTGGAAGGGGATGGGGTGGGTGGTTTGATTTACTTGTTATCGATTAACTAATTTAATTAACAAATTCAAAATTTTTAAAATTAGGTAAACAAAGATCTAAATTATTGGATAATAAATAAAAAATTTTCACAGAAGAGAATTTAACAGAAATAATTCCAAGTTTTTACAAATATATATATCTATATACATATATACTAAAGAAATTAAGTAAAAAATAAGAATGGCAACGAAGCTGTTTTATTTATTTAACGAAGTCAGAGATTGAACATAGGGGGGTTTATGATGTGTTAAAAACCATTCATTAGTTCTTAAAGAAGGCTTTATTGATACTCAAGAGTAAATTAGTGTATTATTTAATAAACTTAATTTTGTTAAAATTAAATTAACAGTATGCCGTAGTTGTGATAGAACATGTGAGATTGATAAGTTTGGCAGTTGCGTATCTCACTGAGATAATTTGACAAACTAGATAGTTTAGCATTTATTCAGAGATTAGTATTAGTAGATAGGTTATGTCACTTGATAAATTTTGTTGGGGTTTGCTTAAAAATTACCTTCGCTAATTATATGAGAGTATATAGTCCTTCGCAACAACATAACAATTTAGTTAATACTAAAAGTAGTTATGTTGATCCTGTGACAAACAATAATGTATAGCGCAATGTTTCGAAAACGAACCAGTCAAGAATCATTGGAGTACCGTAATGTTTCGAAAGGTGGGAGTTTGAACAATTTCTCGAACTGACTCCTAGTAGGAGCAGGAACCAGGAACCCCATCTGCTTCGTACACGCTAGTTCTGTATGCATTGTTAGTTGCTTTATGTTAAGTGTGAAACTTTGTTATTCTGTTAACCTTGGTTTATTCCGAGGCATGGGTATGTTAGGTTTGTCTGTTGTGCGTTATATTCTTGCTCCAGGCTGTCAGTTATAAAACTTTACTGATGCTTGAAAACTTTGTTACGTCAGCATATATTCGTTGGCTAGTATATGATAATTAGGTTAAGTTGTGGTAACTTTTTGTTGAATGTTACTATGTTAATGTAAAAATAATAGTGATATTTTAGAGATATGTTGAAAAAAAAGTATGAATAGGATAGTTCTGTATGCAATGTTAGTTACTTTACTGTTTGTTAAGTATGAAACTTTGTTAATGTTAACTTTATTCATTCATGTTCAAGATGTGTTAGGTTTGTGGGTGTACATTATATTCTTGGTTCAGGTTATATGTATGTAAGCTTTATTGATGCGAAAACTTTGTTACGTTAGCATATATTCGTTCTGCTAGTATGATAATTAGGTTAGATTATAATGATAAATTTTTGTTAATGTTACTATGTTAATCTAAAATAACAGTATATAGGTAGAATATGTTTGGAAAAAGGTGTCTGAATAGGGTACGGTCTGTATGCAACACCAGTACTTTCTGTTGTTAAATATGGTGCTGTTAATGCTGACTTCATTCGTGTTTAGGTATGTTAGGTTTGATGTTATACATTATATTCTTGTATCAGGGTAATGTTATGTTAATTTTATTGATGTGAAAACTTTGTTATGTCAACATATTTCGACGAGGGTTAGTATAAAAGAACATATTTTTATATGTTTATCCAAAATGATACTCAAAGTATGACTTGAATCAATAGTCAATAGATCAATAGATCAATACCTCAATAGATCAGGGTTGGGGCGGGGAGGGGGGAGGGATAGGTGGCTTGATTTACTGATTCGCTGATTTACTGCTTTAGTGTATGTAAAAACGTAAATTTTTTACGTTATAAACATAAAAAAAATTTTTTTTTAGTAAAAACAAAAAGTTTTAAAGAAATAAAATTGAAAATAAATGTTTTTTAAAAAAAAATTTAAAAAAAGAAATAAATTGAAAATAAATGTTTTTTTTTTAAAAACAAAAAGTTTTAAAGAAATAAAATTAAAAATAAATAAAATATTTTTATAAACAAAAAGTTTTAAAGAAATGAAATTAAAAATAAATAAAATAAATAAATAAATAAACAAACACAGGGCGATACTGATTTGTTAAATGAATAATTACAGCATCAGCTTCGTACCTGTTCGTTCTGTATGCAATGTTAGTTAATTTACTGTTTTTAAGTATGAAACTTTGTTATTATTAGCAGTTTATTCGAACGTAAGGTATGTTAGGTTTTGTCATTGTAACTTATATTCGTAGTTCAGTTGATGCTATGTTAGCTTTATTGATGTGAAAACTTTGTTACGTTAGCATATATTCATTGATCAGTATGACAGTTAGACAAGGTTATGATAAAATTTAAAAATAATAATTTTTGATTGCTTTTATTAGCATTTTCATTTTCATATTCTACAGTTTCTATCTGCAAAAAGATAAAAACTAATTAAAATAAATTAAAATTAAATATTAAATTAAAATCATCAATGAAATATAAATGATGAATTAACTGAGAATATGTAACAAGAATTTCTCTTTATAAACTTTAGAAATTAAACCTTCTATACAAATATTTATGAAAAGTTAAGCCCATGCATTAGATTACTCTACTAGAAATTTTCACATTAAATTTATTTATATTACATTCGTTACGATATTTACAATATTTGTTTATATTTTAACATAAATTCTTAAAAATTAACAATAATGCAAGCTTTCGCCTCTTTAACGCGAGGCCTCTTC
Source organism: Trachelipus rathkii (assembly GCA_015478945.1). Classification (NCBI taxonomy): domain Eukaryota; kingdom Metazoa; phylum Arthropoda; class Malacostraca; order Isopoda; family Trachelipodidae; genus Trachelipus; species Trachelipus rathkii. The sequence goes on from JABUQX010141413.1 coordinate 12,146, forward strand.
AGGTTATGAATGAGCAAGAAACAGAAATCAAACTTCTTTGAAATGCTATTATTGATTTTGTAATCTGTTGGTTTCACTTATTTTTTTGTAGAAATATGTCTTTCATTAGGTTGATTTGTATTGGGTCCAGATTCACTTCTCCTTTTTGTTCAATAAAATTTTCCCAATTTATGATACAAAATGATTCTATTTGTTTTCTTAAATTTATATCCGAGATGTTGAAAATTTGTTTTATATTGTTGATATTTATAAAGTGGTTGTAGTTGGTTCTATGGTGTGTGAAAGCCGAGTTTAAATTTTCCATTCTTAAGTCGTATTTATGCTGGTATGTACGTCTATTGAGGTCATTGGTTTCTCCATAGTACACCAAGTTGCAACCAATGCATGGCACTTGGTATACACATTCAATGATGTCTTGGTTTTTTATCTTTGGAGGGATGGGGACTTTTTTTAAGGGAAAAATACTTGATTGGGTGAAAAGGATATCATTCAGAATTATGCGTTTTACAGATGTTGTAAGAGGTTGGGGGATGGGTAAGTAGGATGTAGGGTGGTTGAAACGGTTGTTGTAAGAGGTTCTATAAAAAATTTTCTTTGCTTTTGTTAGGGCTGAGACTATAAACTGGTGAGGATATAGTAATTTAGTGAACATAGAGAATAGGAAATTAATTTCTGTTTTTAGGGAGAGGGGGAACATATACGTAAGGTGCGTAAGAATAGGGAAGAAAGAGTGGCAGATTTGGTATAGGTAGGGTGTGCTGATAACCAGTGGGTATAATTAGGATATAAGGAAGGTTTCTGTAAATGGAGAAGAGCAATTGAGATGTATTCCAAGATATCAATGTGTCCAAAAAGGGAGTTTATTGTCTTGTGATTGTTCCATGGTGAATTGAATGTTGTTGTTTATGCTGTTTATGTAATCTAAAATATTAAGTGGGTTGGTGGTTTTGGGAATAGCTGCGAATATGTCGAGTTCCATAAATAAATTACTAAATAGGGGGGAGAGTGGGAGCCCATACTGAGACCGGACTTTTGTTTGTAGTATTGTTTATTGAAATGGAAAAAATTGTTCTAAAGAAAGTAAAATAAATTTTTTAAATAATGTGAATGAGTAGGGTAAGGTGATGTGGTTTTCCTGAATATAACGTTCTAGCAAAGAAATGGTGAAGGGGACAGAGACTGATGTGAGTAGTGATTTTACATCGAAGTAAGCTTACTAAATTATGCAACGAAGGGTTTATATGGTTTATTTTCTGTATAAATTCTTCTGTGTTTTTTATATGTGAAGGGGAGATCTTTCCTAATAATTTTTTTAAATGATTTACGATCCAATTTGAAACTTTATAGGTAGGGCTGTTTATGTTTGAGATTATGGGGCGAAGGAGGATATTAGGTTTATGTAGTTTAGGAATTCCGTAAAATTGTGATAGGGAGGGCATAATGAATTGAGAGAGTTATATGAATCTAGATGGGGGGTTAAAATGGGTTTTATCGATTTGTTGAATGTAGTTTGTGAGTTTTTTAAAGGGTTCCTCGTAAGAATGGTATAGACTTCGTGATGGTTCAATAGGTTATTGCATTTGTTTAAGTAATCGTTTTTATTTAAAATGACAATGCTATTTCCTTTATCAGCTCTGCTAATAACTATGTTGTTATTTTTCCTTAATTATGTAAGGGCTGAATAGAATTTTGGGGGGAATTTTCTTATTTTTGTATTCTGGTGTACGTACGCGGTTAGTAAGCCCTTTAAGAACTCATTATTGCAAGATTGATCATTGTCAGTTTTTGCCCATTTATCAAAATCTGTAAAGAATTTGTTGGTTGGTTCATTTTAGTGTAATGCAAATGATAGGCCGTACCCTAATAGTATGCTTTCATCTTTGTTGAGAACATAATCCGATTTATTAATAATTATATTTGGTTGTGAATTTTTTGACCAAGGACTATTATAGTAAAGAAATTTAAATTTTCTATCAAGATGTAGCTTTTTCTAGTTAATGATAGGTGATTTTTTCTCGTGAGCGGAATCAATTAATTCTGTAAACTGTAGGTGAGAATCCGGATAATCCATGTACCACGCCCTTTGAAATCTTTTGAATAGGTTACAACATTTTTTAAACGCAATTTTTATTTCAATTTTTATGTTACTGATACGATCTTTAAAAAATTTTCTGTATATATCAGAGAAGGAGTTAGATGAATCGGACTTTATAATCCTAGGTTTTAACGATTTTATATTTATTAAATTTTGTTTGCACTATTTCATAAACCTAAATTGTTGTTTTTTTTTATATATATTAGCCGAAATCATTTGTTGACGATAGCTTACAAATTTCTTTCGTAATGAGTAGGTAACCTGTCGTAGGATTGTACCGGGCATTATTGTATGTATATAAACTTTAGAAATTAAACCTTCTATATAAATATTTATGAAAAATTAAGGCCATGCATTAGATTACTCTACTAGAAATTTTCACATTAAATTTATTTATTTCACATTCGTTACGATATTTACAATATTTTTATATTTTAACACAAATTCTTAAAAATTCACAATAATACAAGCTTTCGCCTCTTTAACGCGAGGCCTCTTCAGGTGATGAATGAGCGAGAAACAGAAACCAAACTTCTTTGAAATGCTATTATTGATTTTGTAATCTGTTGGTTTCACTTATTTTTTTTGTAGAAATATGTGTCTTTCATTATGTTGATTTATTTGTATTGGGTCTAGATTCCCTTTTTTTTTGTTTAATAAAATTTTCGTAATTTATGATGCAAAATGATTCTATTTGGTTTCTTAAATTTATATCCGAGGTGTTGAAAATTTGGTTTATATTGTTGATATTTATAGAGTGGTTGTAGTTGGTTCTATGGTGTGTGAGAGCTGAGTTTAAATTATCCATTCTTAAGTCGTATTTATGCGCGAAACCAATTACCTCAATAGACGTACATACCAGCATAAATACGACTTAAGAATTGATAATTTAAACTCAGCTCTCACACACCATAGAACAAACTACAAACACTCTATAAATATCAACAATATAAACCAAATTTTCAACACCTCGGATATAAATTTAAGAAAACAAATAGAATCATTTTGCATCTTAGAATTAGGAAGAGCCCTAATAAACCAAAGAAATGAATCTGGATCCCAGCACAAATCAGCCTAGTGAAAGACGGTACTTACAGAAAAATGAAATTGAAACCAACGAACAAATCGGCTATTAACATTTCAAGTTTGGTTTGTTTCTTCATCACCTGCAAGGTTTAAGCGATAGAGGCAGAGGCTATAATATTGGTTTAATTTTTTTTCAAATATAAAAATATTTTAAATATCGTAGAGCAGTGTTTCTCAAACCTTTTAAGTCTCGCGACCCCCGAAAGCCAAAACGCATAAAGTTAGTTATAACGACCCAATAGTACTTTATATGTATATATATATATGTATATATATATATATATATATATATATATATATATATATATATATATATATTTCCTATACCCTCACTATATATTCTTCTAACTCTATA
>JABUQX010141414.1:0-5000 GCA_015478945.1 Trachelipus rathkii
CGTATATTCTAGTTCAATCAATTTAGTTGTTTAACCGTTTTTCTTACATTATCGTGTAAACTAAAGCTTAGTTTGGTGCATTTAGCGTTAAAATCTTATTCTTATTTATTATTTGTATCATGTTTACTTTAAGGATATTCTGGGGAACCAATGCAATAATAAATAAGAATAATAAGACATGTGATTCTTTCAAGACATTGATCAAAACCAATAAAATTAATAATTATAAGAAGCACTCCTCTAGAATGTCCCGATCAACCCATAATAATCATGAAGCAAGATAATACTTAGGCGCACCAGCTCTCTAAGACGCCAGTCAAACTAATAATAATATATAAATTCTTAATAATTAAAAATAATAATTAGAAAAACAGTCACTCTAGAATGTCCAGTCAACTCATAATAATTGAAATATATTTAGTAAACGATGATGCTTGCTAGACTGTCGATCAAACGGCAAAATTAATAATTAAAAGCCGCATTGGCCCTTCTAAAATGTCCCAGTCAGCTCATAATAAATATCAAATAATAAATAAGATAATACTTAAAACTATGATTTCATGATTTATCTGATCAACTGTTAACAAATTAATAACATTAATAATAGTTTAAGTCATTGTTTACCTCTAGAATGTCTACCGATCAATAATAATCAAAGACTCATGCCAGAGAAGCCGCATGGTCTTTTTAGACTGTCCCAGTCCAACCAAATAAAAATTAATAATTAAGAGCCGCATTGACCCCTCTAAGAATGTCCCAGTCAAGCCATAATAAATAATAAATAATAATAATGATAAGAAACCGCATGGCCTATCTAGACAACTTTACACCTATTACCCTTACAAGCCAAAAATCTACCTCCCTCGTTGCTTTAAATTTGCTTTCTTCCCAGCATATCCATCTTTTTTTTTTAAATAAGGTGCTAAAATTGTGAAGACAATATTCAAGCACGGCCTGTATATCTATTATGACTTATTATACAAAAACAAATATATATAGTGGTCACCATCTGGCATTGTTTTCAATTTTAACCCTGTAGTGGTGAAATAGTCTAAATGAGATACTGTAGCTTCTTAGCACTAAGGTATTACAGACTTACGAGGTTACAATGCCTTGGTTGCAGGCCCAAAAAAAAATATATTAAAAACTTCATAATATATAGTTTTATTTTAATTTTTTATTTCGTTTGAAGTTAAATTACTTAAATATAGGGGAAAGTAGGGTAATGACGCTCAGGTGGGTAATCCCGCTCACCTAAGTTTTTCCTGAAACGCAGTACTATGGTATCAGGAAGTGTTCACCATATCGTTTTTGTACATCAATATAAGACGCCAGTAGTCGACTGACCGCAGGCGAAAGAGTACTTTGATTGTGATGTTCAAATTTATTATTTTTCACTTTTTCATATAAAATTGGAAGTCTCTATGATAAAAGGTAACAATTTTTACGTTTTACTTTAGAACTTTTTATTATTATTTATATCATCTACGTGCATTTAGTTTTTAATTCACATATTTAGTTTTTTGAAAATGCTTTTGTGTGCCTTAAAGTAATCCAAAAAATATCAAACATGTCGAAGGGGGGTAATGGCGTTTGGGTGAGCGGAATTACCCCAAATAATATATATATATATATACACCTCTCATATATATATATATATATATATATATATATATATATGCTGCCTCATATATATACTCTCACTATATAACCTGTATAACTATATATATATATATAACTATATATATATATATATATATATGCACGCTATCAACGGATGCCAAGAAGAATGGAACGATGTACATCAAAGGCTTCGTGGACGACAGTAGCAACAATGCAGGCAGCAATGAATGCAGTAGCTTCAGGAACATCGATTAGAAATGCCTCAAAGGAATATAACATTCCCTTTAGTTCAAATTAAATATAGAATTAAGGCAGGATCGTGCTATGCACCATCCTATTGCCTCCAATAAACAATTTACACTCTGCGCGCCATTACCCTACCATGTGAACGCTATTGCCCTCCATGTTCGGGTTATACCGCTCAAGGACTAATTCAATAAACTCGTTAATATTTTTTGTATTTGGTTTTTAAATTTTTAGATTGCTGCTACTTGTTCTCAATTCATTTAAGATTACTAGGTTTAAGTTTTTAATTTTTCTTTAAATTTACCAAGTTTGTTTTTAATCCCTTAGGTGCACGCCATTACCCCACTTTCCCCTACAAAAAATAAAAATAATAAAAAAAAATATATAAAAATCAAAAAAAATCAAAAGAATCTAATAAAATCAAAAATGATTTATTTATAAAAAAATCAAGTAAAGAAACTCTTGTATCGGTTTTTTTTCATTTGATTTTTCGTGCCATCCTGCTATTAACTACATTCAGGAGCCCATTAAATTAGCGACAACCTGGAGAGATTCTGCTACCCCCTTGAGAATTTAATGTCACCACATCATGAGGGATGACTAACTCCTCCCGGTAAAGCTACTATACCCCAGTACAGATTTTCAGTTTTGTCCAGTATAAATCTTGGTGATTTTCTATCATCTTATCTCCAAAACCCAAACACTAGTATAAACTGCCAGTAAACGAGATGAAATATACAAGATCATCTTCTGGCTGCCCTGAATTGCAACGTTGGGACACAGCGGAGCTAGTATAATATGTATATATATATATTATACTCTATATACCTCTTAACTTAACCTTATAACCAACAACCTTAACTGCTGCTATGCTATATACTATAATAATAATAATAATAACATATATATATATATATATATATATATATATATATATATATATATATATATATATATATATATATATATATATATATATATTTACTATGTCAATGCATGCATGCAATATTCCTTACGAGTTAAAGGTTCAAGAACTTTGCGTCCTACATAAAATTTAGTAGGAGAGGGACTGGACTCAGTGCGAATGAGAGAAAAGAATCTCCCTCTAAGCCTACGTAGCTTCTTTACCACATTTTGCGCGCGGTTCCACACTCCTGCACCCGTGAGATGGCTCCTACCTTCTCTTCAACCTCTTGGATTATATTATATTCGGTTTCTATAATAAGTGTTTCCACCCTCTACAGGCTGCATTAAACCCACCTGCAGGCAGCACTCAGTCCGTTTTTTTCACCACTTTCCTACTAGACCACATCACTCCTTTACATGAACCGTGTGTTCATCAAAATACTCACTGGAACACCACCTACAGAAGGGGTAGAGGCTGTTCAGTTCTTTTTAAAACAATTCAGAATTTGGATAAAAACCAACATCCTAACTCGAAAACAGATACAACGCGGCACTTCAGCTTCCTAAAGTTATCGTTGGCAACGCTTTCTCGGCTTGAAGACAAATAACACGGTCGCAGACAAACGAGAGGGTGGTTGGAGTAATATAAAATATAAAGAATAAAGTTCTGCACCAGCACCTTTTTTTTGGCCAATCAATTTCGACAGTTCATTATTCTTCTCGTCTCCTCGCTTTCCATTATGGAAACTGTTCAAAAATCAGTAATTGCAAAACAGGTTAAATGGGTCGCATTTTAGCTTGAAGCAGTCAATGAGCCAGCTCAGACCACATATTTTTTTTTTGTTTAAATGTGAAATACATGCTACATAAACCAAGATGAGTTAATGTTATTCAAGTGGAGAATATGGAGGATGATTTGATTAGCTCGAGTTTGCAGATATATATATATATATATAACCACTATATATATATATATTATAACATATATAACTTATTATAATGTATATATCTTGCACCTCACTGCCTTTACTAACAACATATATATATATATATACTGCTGCTGCTCATATATTACTACTATCACCCACCTTCTCTCCCCAGGACTGGGGGGTAAGAGTTCGTAGCATGCACTGGAAACAGAAAAAGTAGTAGAAGAAAAGAATATGACACAAATTGAAAAGAAAAGCCCAACCTCACCGCCCCCTTTATACCTTTAGTAGAACTCGTGCAGTCAGAAAATCACCCTAAGAGCTGCAGGGATTACGATGGTTGCTCTTTATGTCATAGCATCATTCATACCAGGTTTCATCCCTTGGCCTAGGTGAGTCTCACTTTATCTGCAAGTATCTCTCTATTCACTTTGTGCTGCACCTTTCTTCATACCTCTTTACCAAAATACATTTCTCTCCTTCAGCCATTTCTTTGACTCAATCCACTTTTTTTCTTCGGTCTTACAGCCAGTCAGTTCCCAGCACACTCACCAGTATATATCCGCTTAACACATTTATCATCCTTTCCACATGATCAGACCATCTCAACATACTCAATTTATTCTCTCATTTACCCCTTTCTTCACACTACACAACTCTAATACGTTCGTTCCTCATTTTATCAATTCTTCCCACACCTAACATCCCCCTAGGATTGTCCATCTGAACACATTGTGCTTTAGTTCTACCTCTTGATTTCAGACCACAATTTTCACTACTATACATTTAACACAGGTAACAACATGTACTCATGTAAGATTTCTATTACCTCAGAGACTTGATCCCTTTACATACAAAGATTAAATTGCACCAGCCACTAACCTATATACTTTGCGCACTTCTACTACACTCTGGTATCAGTTTCCTTTTTCATTCAACATATATTCCTAAATATTTAAACTTAGACACTTGTTCCAAATGCTCACCATCTAACATAATTTCACACCGAGGACCTTTCTCATTCATAACCATAACCTTACTCTTATCTTCGTTTACTTTCAAACACCTCCTCACACCCTGTCAAATCTCTCTACCAATCCTATAAAACTCTCTTCAGATTTGCCACACAAAAAAACCAAATCAATCGCATATAATAGGTAAGGCACTATCCACTCTTCTATTCTCCATCATTTAACACCATCCCTACCCCATCTCTCTTTCATAAACTTATCCATATACAAATTGAATAGCCAAGGAGACATAACATCCCTGCCTCACTCACTATTAATATTAAAC
>JABUQX010141414.1:10000-12500 GCA_015478945.1 Trachelipus rathkii
CTGTAATCATTCCATGGAAAATCAAGAAGTACGATCGCAAGTCCTACCTGTTTGCAGTACCGAAGTGCCAAAATCGTTTTCTCGACCAAGAAGAGATAGAACAGAAAACAGAGATAAAAGAGTGATCGGAGGAACCCAGAGGAGGAAAGAATTTAATAGAATAAAGAGAAGGATTAGGGATTAGGAAAAGGTCTCGAATGTTGGGTTCATCTCAAAGACGATCAGAGATACGAGTAGGGGGATGCACTAACTGCTCGAGGTCATTCTGGATAGAAAAGTTCACCAACTGTATCTTGAGAATTAGAGGAAAGCAATTGGCTGTGGTGAACGTTGAAATCATCAAGAATGATGATTTCAGAGAAATGCGAAGAAGAGAAAGAATGTGTTCTAATTTGGAGCCTAAGTAGTCGTAAAATTTAGGATAGTCAGTTGAGTTAGGAGAAAGATATACAGAACAGATGAAATTAGTGGTAAATTGATAGGTTAGCTTGAGCCATTAGGTAGAATATTCCGAAAACTTCAAATCAAAACATAGGAACAAACAATGTCATTACACAGATAGGCACAACAACGGCCTTTGGCTGAAAATTGATGAAAGAGATAGTAGGAGTCAACAGAGTAGAGTTTGAAGTCAGAACGCTCAAAAACCTAAGTTTCGGTTAAGAATAAGAGATAAGGTTTACAGGAGGAGAGGTGATGTTCAACAAAATGAAAATTAGATTTAAAACCGAGAAGGTTCCAGAAAATTTATGAAGAAAGGAGACCGTACATCACAACAGGTCCGCAACTCCGTAACGGCATCAATGCCATCACCGGAGGCCGTCAATGGCCTTTAATGGTGATGAGGGTAGAGATAGATAATGAGTTATTTTTGGAAGACACTCCATATAGGCTTCTCCGAGACTAATCGCGTGGCTGCCATTTTTTACCATTTTTTATTTTCTTTTTAAAAGGTAAGTGTTGTCTGTAATTGTATTTCATGATGTGTGAAAAGGGGAAGCTTACCCCAATGTAAAAAGAATGTGGATATGAGCACAAAAGGGAAGAACCATTGGGCAGTGCCATGGAATGTACTCTAAATATCCATATATTCCCAATGGTGGGCAATCTCATCGTTTCTGGAGCTCAATTTCCCTCCCATATATATATATATATATATATATATATATATATATATATATATATATATATATATATATATATATATATATATATATATATATATATATATATATATATATATATATATATATATATATATATATATATATATATATATATATATATATATATATATGTCGGTGCGGTACGGTGCGGTGAGATGCGGTGAACTGTGGTTCGCTCTCGGTGCGGTGTGGTGTGGTGCGATGCGGTAAGATGACGGGTGGTGCGGTGCGGTGCGGTGCGGTGCTGGTGCACGACCTCCTGGTGCAAAGCGGTGCGAGGCACATAAATCCGGTGCTAACCCAATCCTAGTTGTAACTCTAATTTGCGGCTTGTGGACCGCAGTGGTACGACTTTCTTAAATGTGAGACGTCTATACGAAAAGGTTGAGGACTTCAGATTTTAAAGTAAATAAGATGTTCAGCGCTTAAACTTTTTTTTTTATCTTCTAATCTACATATTAGAATCAGACTCGCCTATCTTCCCGTTTTACTTATTTCTATTATTTTTGTTGTTGTTGTTGTTGGCGCCTGTCTACACCTATAAATTGAGTAGAATTTTGGTGTGTGTGTGTGTGTGTGTGTGTGTGTGTGTGTGTGTGTGTGTGTGTCTGTCTGTCTGGCTGTTTGGCTGTGTGTATGCGTGTGTGTGTGTGTGTGTGTGTGTGTGTGTGTGTGTGTGTGTGTGTGTGTGTGTGTGTGTGTGTGTGTGTGTGTGTGTGTGTGTGTGTGTGTAGGTGTGTGTGTGTGTGTGTGTGTGTGTGTGTGTGTGTGTGTGTGTGTGTGTGTGTGTGTGTTTGTGTGTGTGTTTGTGCTTATGTGCATGTCTTTTGTGGGCTCTGAAATATACGGAAAACTAACAGAGTAAAACGTTACATCAGATTGCTTTTAAATTTGCAAATGAAAAACAGGCGACCACCTGACTCCTCCTTTTCCTTTTTCAAATTTATTTAGAAAAATACAATTCTATTATTATATATAAATTTAGATTTGATCTTTAACTTCAGGTTCCGAACCTCTCTCTCTCTCTCTCTCTCTCTCTCTATATATATATATATATATATATATATATATATATGTATTAAGAGATATGGAGAGGTTTTCCTCTGTAATATATATGTAATATATCAAATAAAATATATATATATGTAATAATAATAATAGCATATATCTTTATATATATATATATATGCTTAATATGTATATAATAATAATAATATACATATATATATATATAATATGTATTATATTTATATATATATATACTTTATGTATAATGATAATATAGGGTAATGATATAAAATATCTATCTTGTTCATAATAACAATAATTACTTC
>JABUQX010141414.1:15000-16899 GCA_015478945.1 Trachelipus rathkii
CTCTACTAATCCTCTCAAACTCTCTTCAGATTCGCCACACAGAACCAAATCATCCGCATATAATAGGTAGGGCACCCTCCACTCATCTCCATTCTCCATCATTCTAACACCATTTCCTGCCATCCCCACCTCGAATTCTTTCATAACTCCATCCATATACAAATTGAATAACCAAGGAGACATAACACAACCCTGTCTCACTCCGCTATTAATCCTAAACCAATCACCATTGACACCATTTATTCTTACACACGCTTCACTATCGTCATATATACTTTTGATTCCATTCAGAAGCCTACCACCAACACCATATATCACTAACACCTGCCATAAAGCTTCCCTATTAACTCTATCATACGCCTGTTGCAAATCCATAAAACCTAAATACAATTTATTCTTCTTCTCCTTCATTTTCTCAATCATTTGTTTCAATGTAAAGATTTGATCCACACATCCTCTACCACTTCTAAACGCACCTTGTTCTTCACCAATCAGTCCTTCAGTCACTCGACGCACTCTTTCGACCAAAATACCAGCATATACCTTCCCTACAACACTCAATAAACTTATTCCCCTATAATTTCTACAGTTCCCCTTATCTCCCTTATCATTATTATATATATATATATATATATATATATATATATATATATATTATATATATATATATATATATATATATATATATATATATATATATATATATATATATATATATATATATATATATATATATATATATATATATATATATAATGCCATATATATATACATATATAATATATATATATATATATATATATATATATATATATATATATATATATATATATATATATATATATATATATATATATATATATATATATATATATATATATATATGTATATATATATATTTATATATATTTATACAAATATATTATATATATATATATATATATATATATATATATATATATATATATATATATATATATATATATATATATATATGGTAATTAATCTACATATAAATAAGTATTTTTATATATATATATATATATATATATATATATATATATATATATATATATATATATATATATATATATATATATATATATATATATATACAAGTCCGAACCTCCAAAAATATGACTTTTGCCTCAAAAGGTCCGAAAACTTTAAGCTTAGTCCTTCGCCTTCCACAAAAAGCTTACCATTATATAATGTCATAGCCATAAACAACTTGGTTGGGGATGTACCCCTTGCGGGGGTGCAACAATACGTAACCTAGTCTACGACTAGGTGACACCACCAGCTCTAGGTTTACCAAGTTTGTAATTGATGACCATTAGAACTCTACTAAATTGAGGGGGGAAAAGTGTGGCATCCAAGACTTGTTGATAACCCTCCTAAAAACTTAAAAAACGGTAATGCTGATCTAAAAAAGGTCTCACCGACCTTAGAAACCTGTGTTTGACACATCAAGTGTCAAAATCTACCGATATGATTGATGAAAATTTCCAAGTAAAGTGCCGACATGACTTGGCATTTCCTGCCGTTCAAAAGCTCCAGACCCTCCGAAGACGGTCTCATTGATTTAGAATCGCGTCGTCGTCATTGAGCCACGCTCCTCCGGAGTTGAGGCCTTGACCAAGTCAGCTTCTGAGATGACTTCATCGAAACGCGTCGTCGACCTCGGAAACAGGTTCCCCGTTCCCGGAAAGTACTAATTTGACGCATCAAACGCCGAAAAACCGGATGCTGCAAATGTTGCTTTGCAAAATCGGCTTGCAAAATTTTTAGCGACGATATATATATTGAAAGGGCGCACGAAAAACGCGTAGTGCGTTTCAATGATAAATGCGAAACGGTTAAACACCCAAATTCCAAAACTGAACGGAAGTAATACCG
>JABUQX010141415.1:2500-5000 GCA_015478945.1 Trachelipus rathkii
TATTTCAAATATTTAAAAGGTATATCAGTGAAAATCTTGAATAAAGCAACAAGGCTTACAAATATTGAAACATAAAATAGTTGTATATTGCATATTAATAATGAAGTAATTTACACCAAAAATGCTTCTCCTCAATTCTTGAGAAAATAACACCTAAAATTTAACACTTACCAAAACACATTTGCATTTGTGTTTTTATTTTTTTTATTTATATTTTTATATATATATATATATATATATATATATATATATATATATATATATATATATATATATATATATATATATATATATATAAATACTGTATAAATTTATATATATATATTTTATATATATATATATATATATATAAATATATATACCAACAAATATGCTTTATATACTCTTTGCTATTTCTTATCACACTATATACTACATATAGATATATATATATATATATATATATATATATATATATATATATATTAACCTTTGAATAAAACACAGTTAACTTTTTCATTCAAAGATTGTCCTTAAATTAGACATAATGTGTTTTCCGTGTGTCATTCTAGCATTAGTTACAAATCCCTCGTCCAATTAAGCCTTTAGCCTTGGATTTTGTCTTAATTCATGGCGGGATTAAAATTTACTTTAGCGAAATTTATGTTAGTGCTAGATGTTGATGCTAATTCACCAATATTATAATTATTTATTTACCATAATTTTATCTAAATATCATTTTGTTGTTTTTTGTATATATATATATATATATATATATATATATATATATATATATATATATATATATATATATATATATATATATATATACTATCTTACTATATATATACTATATATATATATTTGAATGTTCCCGACATCAATATTCCCTAATGAAATATTCGTGCATATATATATATATATATATATATATATATATATATATATATATATATATATATATATATATATTATATATATATATATATATATATATATATATATATATATATATATATATATATATATATTAGAGATGGACCGAATATTCATATTCGTATTCGTATTCGAAAATTTTATCCGAATATAAAACGAATATTTTATATTATCGCAAAAATCATTTGCCACACGTTAATACTAAAGTTGCCACCTAGGATATTTATTATCGTCAGTTAAATCCCTGTTTAGACTCAGTTTGTTTATATTATAGCTTTAGTGTAGTGAAGGTTATCGGTGAAATTCTGTTGCGCACTATTCAAACTAGAATAATTATAATAATGGCAAATACATCTAGTTTGGTCTGGGATTATTTCGATGTCATATCCGATGAAAAGGCTAAGTGCAAACTTTGTAGCATGAATTATTCCCGAAAAGGGGGAGTTACATCAAGTCTCAGAAACCATCTAAAAATTAAACATATTGAAGAGTTCAAACGAATGTTTGAAAAGAAGGATTAAAAAAGGAAAATCGAAAGCGGAAGGCATCACCAACGCCTCTTGTAAAAGCAAAGCAAGCAACTCTCGAAATGTGCTTCGAGAAAAACAAAATATGGAATGCCAACGATGTAAAAACTATAAGAGTAGATACCAAAATAGCCGAGATGATTGTATTAGACGACCTTCCATTTTCACACGTATAAGATGTTGGTGCAATATAGGATAGTTAACTTAAAGACATCTAATATATATATTTAGATACAGCAATAAATGGATTTAATAATCATATTCGTTTTCGTATTCATTATTTGCAAATATAAAAAATATATTCGGCCCATTCATGTTGGTGTAACTAGCTAATATAAAAGAGATTCATTCGTTCCTACTCTTTACATATATAAATTCATATTCATATATATATACATGTATATAGGTATACATATATATATATTTATTTTTATATATATATATATATATATATATATATATATATATATATATATATATATATATATATATATATATATATATATATATATAAGGTTAAGATATAGAAAAGATCAAATATAGTTAAAAAGAAAAGTATAAGGAAATATATATGACTCTTAAAGTTCAGATCAAAAATTGCTTCTACATCAAGATTGAACTCTTTTTAGAAAACCCTAAAAAGAAGAAAAACAAAAAAAAAAAAATAAAATAAATAAATAAATAAAAAAAGAGCTGCTAAGGAAACTATACCACATCAAACATCTGTTTTCCTTTGAACGACTAAGGCTTTCCTTTTCCTGCCTAAGGCCGTTCCTAGGTAATGAGTAATTAAAAACTGATTCATACTAAGATTCGTAATATATACTCAAACTGTGAAAAGAATAATAATTATTTTTAAGTGATTATTTTTTTCCTCAAAGGAATAATGGAGAAGATATGAAACCGACTATAACTATTATAATTTGAGGAAGTTATTTAAGAATTATGATTCGTTTATGATTCGTTAATAAGCATTGTTTGAAACCAACTTGATTGATAAAATGAGAAGAATCGGACAACAACAACAACAACAACAACAACAACAACAACAACAACAA
>JABUQX010141416.1:0-7500 GCA_015478945.1 Trachelipus rathkii
AATTCTACGAGATTCACCAGGTCTTAGAATTTTTTTGCAATTTAAAAAAAAAATTTTTTTTCCAACTTTGGGAAATTTTTTTGACTAGTAGGTGTAAGTTATTTACTTAAATTTTTATATATGGTTAAAATATATTCTATTTACTACTTAAAAAACCTTTCTCCAATTGAAAACTGTTTTTATTTACAAAAATATTATGAATATTAAAAAGTCACCGGTTTTCCCCATTTCGAACATATAACATATATATATATATATATATATATATATATAATAATATATATGTAATAATAATAATATATACATATATATTTTATAATAATAATAACCAATAATAATAATAATATGTAATAATAATAATAATATGTATATATATATAATAATAATAACTATATATATAATAATAATAATATATATAAATTAATACAAAGAATCATTTTCATGCTCACATGCCCGTTAATAATAATAATAATAATAATAATAATAATATGTAATATAATATAACATAATAAAATAAAATTTTTATATAATAAAATAAAATATATATATATATATATATATATATATATATACCGATATATATATATATATATATATACTGGTATCCAGGGGATAATGTATACATAAGGTAGGCCGGGTAGGTAGCTCATACCCAATATTTTTAGGTTTTAAATAATTAAAATTAAATGGTAAAAAGTATACTATATTATTACCATTTTCTATTTACTTACGAAGATAGACTGCACCATAAATTAAAAAAAAAAAAAAATTAATTCACTATTAATAGCTATAATAACAATTGAATTCTTTTAGAAATTCTCGCTCCTACTCTGATCTTACAAGTAAATTCTATACTGAAACGACGAATGACGTCATTTTTTATATCAAGTTATAAGGGAACGGGGTAGTCTGTCTTACCTATAATCGAAAATATATGAAACCTTTCATTCTCTTCCCATAAATATGTACGAAATGTGTGAAAAAAGTACAAGTTGTGGCGGCTTGTGACCTTGTGGCAGTTTGTTTGAAATCTTTGTATCGAATGTGTCTGATTGTCATATTGAATATTAATTTTATATAACTTTATTTAAGTGGTATTATAGCATTATATACATAAAATAATTGAAATAATGCATAATGGAGTAAATGTAGATTTTATATTTAAAAACATCTATAAAACCACAGCTTTATTTAAAAAAATGGTAGGGCCTAAGAAATTACTCAATTGGAATGTGCTTTAAAATAGAGTCTATTTGGTAAATATAATGTAAACAAGCTTTTCATAAAAATACATAGGTACATATTATAATTAATAAAATATGTTTTAGATTATATATATATATATATATATATATATATATATATATATAACATATATATATATATATATATCTTCTCATTATACATATATAGATATAAGTATATATATATATATATATATATATATATATATATTAGGATTAAGCCGATAGTATCGGTATTGGTATCGGTATCGGTATGGCCATTTTTGATAGTATCGGTATCGGCTAAAATGGCCGATACTTAGCTGATACTTCTTACTTTTTGGGAGAAAAATTATGAGAAACTTTAGATTCAATAATAAATCTGGTTTCGATATATAAAAGGTTCTGATTTTCTCCTCGATTTCCTTTTTAACTTAGATTTTAAGCGTTTCTCCAACTTGGTCTTTAGTGTAAAATTTACCATTTTGGACATTTATTATTATAATTTATACAGATTTATCTACTTTTAGTTGATCAATAGTATTTTTTTTTTTTTTTTGTACGCAATTTCATGAGCGGGTGAGTGCGTGAGTGTTTTTAAACTTTCTGGGTTATTCATATTTTTAGATATTTGCTGTAAATAGAGGCTTTATCGTTTTAAAATTTAGGTTTAGCGTGCGAATAAATTTTCCTCATTACTCCTTTGGTTTTTGTCTATTTGTTTCTGTCTTTTTTTTTTTTTTTTGTGATTGTGTGTGCGTGTATGATAGAAGATTTGCACAGGCGTGGCTTTCTTTTGACTTTACCAACATCAATGGCTTGCACTCCAACTCTGCATCCATGGAATACTACTCTCTAACTCTAAACCTAATTTATGCTCTTGTCTGAGACCCAGATGACTAGGAATTCATCCTCTAACTCGTTTGTATATCAACTATAACTTGTTTTATTTTATAAGAACAAATTAAAACAAATACAAAGTGTTTAAATAAATATTATTAACATTCCTATAACACGTCTCGAGAATCTCGAATCTCCTAACTTCGATGTCTGTGGCTTAAAATATTTCTTCCTTCTACTACAATATTCTTATGCTTCTTCTACTACTGTTCTCCTGACAGAACAGATTTTGGTGTAACTTCTTGATTTCTACATCTCCATGATACTCTTCAATCTTCCCACATCAAATACTGAGGTCCTATTGGGGATTTCAATGTACACAAAACTGAATTGTTGGAGTTCCTCTCGCTGCTGATTTAGGTGGGAAGGGCCGAATCATTAGTATTCTCATGATCTGAAGCAACTGATTAAATAACCTACACACATTCCGGATCATTAACCGATTCTTGAACACACTTGACCTATGTTTCACCACTAGTCCCTTCTCTCTATAAATACACACGCCAGCTCCCTATCGGTAAATCTGACAACAACCTTATATCACTTAGTTTTAATACTTTCTCTCCAACATCTCCATCCTGCCTATGCGGTTTTTCTGGCACTTTGATCAGGCCGATTGGGGGGCATTGCGTTGCTTCTACGCTAACTATAATTGAAGTGACTGCTTTGACTCTTAAGGCGCTTCAGATTCTGCCGATAAAGTGGGAACTGTAATTGTTAATGGGATGAGCAGGTTCATTCCTTCTTGGACTAAATCTTTTTCTCCTCAAAATTCATGGTTCGATCGTGCTTGTTCCCTGGCCATTCAGGCTAGAGACAATGCTTATCGGGTGTGGAAAAATTCTCGTTCTCCCATCACTCTTGCCAATTTTCATTCAGCTAGAAATCGTTGCAGGGATACTCTTCGACGAGCAAAGCGGACTTTCATTAAACGAAAATGCACTGACCTCCTTGGTTCTCCTACTGACAAATCTTCTTGCCAAAAACATCTCTAACAACTTCTGTAAATCTGTCTTTCCTCCTCTTATTCGCTCTGATGATTCTGTTGTTAATACTCCAACTGAAAAGGCCAATCATCTCTTTGGCCTCCTATTTTCCTCTAATTCAACCCTGGACGATTCTGGTATTCCTCTTCCTCCTCCTTCTCCTCTCAGGTGTCCTATGCCTTTACCTGTCATTTCATATGATCGGGTGCATGAGCACCTGAAATCTATGAACGTTAGGAAGGTGGGTGGCCCGGATGGCATTCCTCTCCGAGTTTTGAGGAAGTGTGCTTCCGTGCTGACTCCACCCCTCGTTCAACTATATTCTCTATGCCTCAATACTAGCACTTTCCCTCAGTGTTGGAAGCGCGCATATGCCAACCTATTCCGAAAAAATGATGCTGCTCTGATCCTTCTAACTATCGCCTATAGCTCTCACTTGTATTCTATCTAAGATCTTTGAAACGATTCTTAATCTCGCTTCTTAGATCATCTGGAATCTCTTTCCCTTCTTTCTGATTACCAGTACGGCTTTCGGTGCTCGAGATCTAATGGCGATATACTTTCCTATTAAACAGATTTATGGTTTTCCGCCCTTAGGAACTACGGGAAGACTTGCGTGGTGGTGCTTGAATATCCAAGCATTTGACCGGGTATGGCCACGCGTCACTGCTCTCAAGCTCCCCCTCTTTTGGGTTTCCTTCACTTCTCTTTGCTTACTTATATATAGCTTTTTATGTCTAGCTTTCTTTCAAATCGCTCAATGTCGGCTGTTGTTGATGGGGCGACTTCTTCTTTTTCTGTCAATAGTGGTGTTCCTCAGGGTTCTGCTTTATCTCCTACTTTATTCCTGCTTTTCATCAATGATCTTCTCACCTGCACATCTAACTCTATCCACTCATATGTCGATGACTTGACCCTTCATTCTTCAACTCATATCAATTCTGCTCCCTCTTTTACTTCTAGAATTGCCTCTCGTCTTAATCTTTCCGATTCTATTCTCGCTGATCTGGAAAGAATTTCAGGGTTGGGTCGTCTCAAGCTTGTGAAATTTAATTCTTTAAAAACCCAACTACAAATCTCTCTCTCTAAGACACTTAACTTTTCTATCTTTCGACGGTTCTCTCGTCTCTCCTGTTGACAATATAAACATCCTTGGCCTTAACATAAACAAAAAAATGTTTTGAAAAACTCAAATCACAGTGGTTGCTAGGGCTGCCTCAAAGAAACTTGGAGTTCTGTTTAGAGTGCGAGACTTTTTTTCCTCTTCTCAGTTACTCCAGCTATACAAGGGTCTCATTCGCCCTTGCTTGTAGTACCTGCTCTCATATCTGTAATGGGGGCAGGGCTCTGGTTTTCATCGGCTTTTTGGATAGAGGTCGAGTCAAAGGCCAAAAGACTTATAAATTGTCCTGTACTTTCTAGTTCACTTGACCCTTTATATTTGCGGCGCGATGTTGGTGCTTTATCCCTTTTCTATAGGTACTGTAGAGGCAAGTGCTCGAGGGAACTATCCACTCGCGCACCATTCCACCTTTACTACGCCCTCGCAGCATAAGAGGTGCTTTGTCGGCACATGAGTTTTGTGTTGATGTTAGTAAATCCAGACTGGTTCGCTGCGGTGCTTCTTTCTTTCCTGCCACCTCTGTTCTGTGGAATTCTCTTCCATCATCTGTGTTTCCTACTCAATTTAATTTCCCTCACTTTAAAGCCTGTGTCTGTGCTCATCTGCGTAATTTGCGTTGGATGGATTTTTTGAGGCATTCAACACACATTCTTAAAAAGGGTTCTGCCGTGAGCGGCGGTGACAACTGTAAAAAAAATAATAAAAGGTTCTAATAAGGAATTCCGTAAGCTAGCTGAACACAAGAATGGTACCTCCGACAGTGAACCACTTCTAGAATGCATTAAAATAGCATAACCGAGGAGCTTGCTCGCTTGAAAAAAAAAAAAAAAAAAAAAAAAAAAAAAAAAAAAAGAAACACAGAAGTGGAAGCCGCCTTATCTGCAACCCCTTGCAACAGCACTGATAGTGACGATTGTGGCTTTTCAGCAAATAAACCTACTGAAGATGAGGATTTGGATATGTTAGACTTTGATAAGTTCATGGCGAAATTGCATTCACCTTCAAAGGGAATCACACCAGGAACCTCATCGTAAAAACTGAAGAGACGGTCATCAAGGAGCAAAGATAATTCAAATTTGCAGTCTGTGAAAGAGGAGATGAGGCTCTACGAAAACATGAGATGCTGCCTACTGAAGAGAATCCTTTCATGCGGTGGCATGAAAATGGGCAAAGGTTTTCATTATTATCAGTGCTTGCAGGCAAATAATTATCAGCACCTCCTTCATCAGTCGAGAGAGAGCGTATTTATAGTGTAGGTAGGAATGTAAACACCCCAAAAAGGAACAGTCTCTCGCCAGATACTAGTGAAAGCTTAATGTTTTTGCATCACAATTTGTGAATTTTTGAATTTGAGTATTGAATGATATCTATCTTAAAGGAGTATTTTATTATGTCATGTTTGAGCAATAGCGTTTTTTTATTTTAACTTTTCGGCTGATTAATTGAGGTCTCTTCTTTCATTATTTTTATTCTTTATATTGTAGCTAGTTAAAGAATCTTCTTGTAAATTGTAATCATGTTAAAACATAAAAGCTAGTAGCTAAACTTTGTTAATACTTGAAAATGGAAATGGAATATTTTTTAAATAAACACAAACATAAAAAAGTTATTAATATTATATTTGCAATTAATATTCCTTAAAGGTACTATTTTAATTTATAAAATAAATATACTTGGGCACAACCAAATATGAAATATAAATGACTAAGTATTTTTTGTACAGGGAATGCAATCTTGAGTTGCCTAGCAGTGCACAAATGTTCTATCTTATTACTGTGTATTTATTATATTAATTAAAGTATCGATATCGAGTATCGGCACAAAAAAAAATGTATCGATATCGGCCTTTTTTATGGTATAGGATTAATATCTCATATATATATATATATATATATATATATATATATATATATATGCTATATATATATATATATACTTTATATATATATATATCTATATATACTATATATATATATATAATATATATATTTATAGATGCAAAATGTTTGGTATCGATAAAAGGTATCAGCAAAATTTTACCGATACCGATACTACTACTCACAAAATTCCCGATACTGATACCTCAAAAATTGACTGATACCATGGTATCAATGCATTACTAATGTCATAATATAATATATATATATATATATATATATATATATAATATATATATATATATATGTATATATATATAATATATATATATATATATATATATATATATATATATATAATAATAATATAAATATATATATATATATATATATAATAATAATAATATATAATATATATATATACAATATTAATAATATATATATATATATATATGTATAATATATATATATATATATAATATATGTAAATAATATATGTATGTATATATATACTCTTTTATATTTTATATATATAACATATATAATATATATATATATTTAAATTTAATAATCCTATTAAATTGCTATAATTTTATATATATATATATATATATATATATATTTTGGGGTATCAAGATATTTAATTATCCAAGTACAACAAAAACAAGAAAGCGGTCTATCAAAAGTTAGCTGTTTTTTTGGAAGATTGTAAAGATCTTTCTATTGGTGACACCAAGGAAAGGATCCAGTTATAGGAAGAGGTTCTATCATTACCTATTAGAACTCGATACACATATTGTCAGTTGAGTAATGTGAATCCCATTAACTGTGAAATTTCTAATGTGCTAGGAGAGCCTGGAACACTGGCAGAGTTATTTCTTAAACTTCTCTCCAACAGATTGTATTTCAGAATAGGGTAGGTATGTCAGTTTTTTTTTTTTTTGGGGGGGGGATATTCAAAAGTTGCAAAGTCTCTTAAAATTGCACAAGAAGGTAAAAATGCTGCTGCCATTTGCAAAATTTACCTTTGTGAACAAGAATTTTGATTCTCCTTAAACTTGAATAAAAAATACAAAAACAAGTTGAACCTCAAAAATAGTATTTGAATTGCTTTCATATCAAATAGCAATTTTCTTGACTGATTTACATCTGTGTATATGGTCTACATCAGACAATTAGATCCAGAGATGCCAAATTGCTAATTGGTGATAATTTCCCTACACACATATATCACCAAATTATAGAACTTTGTGAGCAGAACCATATCGGTATGTTGTTTTTACCTCCACATTCCACTAACCTTCTGCAGCCATTAGATGTTACTGTATTTGGCCAGCTAGAGAAACTGTGGAGTAAGGTGCTAACCAGGGTTGTGGAGTCGAAGTCGCAGA
>JABUQX010141416.1:12500-26019 GCA_015478945.1 Trachelipus rathkii
TATATATATATAAATATATACTATATATATATATATATATATATATATATATATATATATATATATATATATATATATATATATATATATATATATATATATATATATATATATATATATATATATTTTTTTTTTGGTAATTGTGGAGAATTGTTCAGTCCAATTTACACGAAGACTGTATTAAAACTACAAACATTTAATGTATAAAAATGGTACCAACAAATTATTTAAATTTTTTTTATTGATTTTTGTATGTTTTATGTCTACAGTTTCAAGAAAAATTTAAAAAATAACGCTCCAAAAATTTTAACTGGCTAATTTAACCATTTGCTTACAGATAACAATATTATTTTTTTTCTTCTGATCATTGATATATCAATATCATTATTATTTTTTCAATAACCAACAATTTTTTTACATTTATCAACAATTCATTGTATAGACAAAATGTACATAATTAAACAAAAAATATTTAAATAATTTTGAACAATGAATTTTTTTAAGTATGATACAATAAAAAAAAATTATAACGCTAGAAAAATTATATATATATATATATATATATATATATATATATATAGGGCCAATGATAATGTTGGGTTTTCTAAAGGGAAAGCTGAGGCATTGTTAATTGGAGACTTTATGATACAATACCTAGATAGGACTTTTCAAAACGAGGATAAAAGGAAACGAATGAGTGTGTGTTATCCAGGTGTCAGAGTGAGTGATATTGTGGATAGGAAGATAAAGAGATTTGAGTTTACAAATGTTGATTCAAATGTGATTGTGCAAGTGAGTGCAAATGATATAGGACATAGGAAGTCAGAAGAATTAACAGCAGATTATAAGAGGTGTATTCAGAAGATAAAAGCTTGTGGAAGAAGGTGCATGATTTCTGGGATTTTACCTAGGTTAGGTGAAGGTGTAAAGGAATGGGAAAGTAGGGCTTTAGGTGTAAATGAAAGGGTTAGGAAATTATAATCTGCAGAAAATATTAGGTTTTTGGATGTGTGAGAGAATTTCTGGACAAAGATCTTTTTGAGTCGTAAAAGTGTTGAGCTTTTCAGTATGTTTGGAGACTTTATCAAAAAACTAGGTAAAGTTAGGGGTGATGGGTTAAACCTTGATATGAATAGTTTTAGCAGCGGTAACTGTAATAGTGGTGAGATAAATAAAACTAGCATTGTTACAGGCTCAAATAATGATGATAGGAATAAAAGTAACAGCATTTTGAATATCAAATGCTTTTACACAAATGTCCATAGCCTTAAAAATAAAAACGACACTAATTAGTTATACCATAAAGGAGAATATAAATTTATTTGCATAACTAAAGCATAGGTTAATGAAGAGTTGTATAGAGACTCCTTTCAGGAATATGAAATAGATGGATATTCACTT
Organism: Trachelipus rathkii; assembly: GCA_015478945.1. Taxonomy (NCBI): domain Eukaryota; kingdom Metazoa; phylum Arthropoda; class Malacostraca; order Isopoda; family Trachelipodidae; genus Trachelipus; species Trachelipus rathkii. The sequence continues at coordinate 13,902 of JABUQX010141416.1, forward strand.
TATTTATACCAGCATAAAGGAAAGAAGGGTGGTGGTGTGGCTCTTTGTGTTAAAAGCAATATTCAATCTGTGGCTAATGACTAACATTAAAACTAATCATGATGTTGAATCTGGGATAAGGTTTACATTCTGGCCGCTCTCTAGATTTTGTCTATGTTTTTAATTGATTGTCAATATTTCGATATCTCATAAACCCATTTGCATTTCTATATAAATATTAAGGCATGTAAACAATTTTAGCAGCCATTTTAAAGGCTAAAGCTGTACAAGTAAGACGTTATTTTATTGGCATCCAAAGTTACATTTAAACATTTTAGTGACTTTTAAATATTAAATTATGTGATTTAATACATATTTGTAATGACAATGCACATAACAGCATTTTGTAGATTTTAGCAAAGTTAAGAAATTTCTATTCTAATAAGAAATATTCAAACTAACAGCAAGGCCCAAAAGTAAATGAAACTATCTTATATACACTAAGTCAAAAATGAGTATGTATTTACTAGATATATATATATATATTATAACCTTATAAATAAAATAATATATATATATATATATATATATATATATATATATATATATATATATATATATATATATATATATATTATTTAGCATCGAACTTGGTGTGGCTGGGACCACTGGACATAGCAATTCTCAGGCTACTCCCCTAATGCCTTTTGAATTTTTTTTTTTGTAAATCACGGTATTGTAGGGCCCATGGTAGAGCCACCTCCAAAAAGGGTAAAAAGTTACAGCTTAGCAAAGGAAAATTAAGGTTGGTCAGTTATGAATTGTTAAAAATTGTAAAAATAGTAAGAAAATTCAGATTTATTGTAGATTTGCTAGAAAAAATAAATAACTGAAAATATTAAGAAGTGCAGGTTTGCTTAAGTGTGAAATTGTAAATAAATTAAATATTGTATAGTAAATAAACTAAGTATGTGTGTGTTATGTAAATAATAAAAATACAAAAATATATATATGTAGGAAAACTTATATATGTTGGCTGTCAAAAGTATATATATATATATATATATATATATATGAATGTATTTGTGTATAAATAGGTTATGTCTGTATGTATGAATGTGAGCGTTTGTGTGCGTGTACGTGTGTAATTATGAATATAGATATTTAGGTTTTAATAAAAAGAGAAAATTTATGTAAATAAAGATTAGAAAAAGATTTTAAAAAAATGATTTTAAAAATAAAGAAATAGGTAAATAATGTAATTACGAAGGAAATAATCTTGTTATTTTTCTTTAAAACAGTTTTGAAGGAACAGGAATTACGAAAGCCATATTTTGAAGATAAAAATGCAGGAAAGTGGAAACACTACTGTGACGTCACGAATGACAACCAATATGGCGGACGTGGAACGGAAGGCAGTTCACTTGCTATTCAGAGTCGATTGCGATAACAACTATTCCACTTCTGTGCTCTGCGTGATTTGATATTTTGTTAGCTTTGTTTATGTTTCGTCACAGTTTTTGTTTAAAACCATTTAACTTATTGTCTGAACCTCATTCTGATAGGAGTGATTTTTGTCGTGCTCTGTAAAATTTAGTTAGACCACTTATCAATTAAACTTTGAATCGATCATATGTTTGCTCTGTTATTTAAACTTGTATATATTCATTGAAAAGTGCTAGAATATTTTGTAAATAGTTTAACTTTGTATATTTATTATATCCACTCGGATTTACAGTATAAGTTGGAGACGTTGTATATTTTGGAATCCACACGTATTTAAAGGGATTTAAAGGTAATATGAATTTTTAATTTAAATAAATATATTATTAGTTAGTATTGCGTTGGCAGTTGGCTTTGTTTCCAGCTTTTGCAGTGGCAGTCAGCGTCAATAAACAGAATTATTTAACCTTAGTAAGTTGAGAAATGCACACTGTGCATTGGCATTTATTGTCTAAACTTATTATTGTTTGAGCACGCAGATTTATTGTGAACGAAAACACCACTAAGTATTACTGTATTTTTGATTTGATTGAGCTCAGTTTTATATTGTACAGAAAGTTATTAAAAGATTTTTAAGTTTATTTTTATATTTGAATAGCTTAATTAAAGGTTGAAAAAGTAAAGCTTTTGTTCTGATAGCTCCTTGTTTTTAGTTGAGTTTCATTTTATTTAGGAGATTTTGGTCATATATTATTAATGAGGAAGCGGCCATTTTGATTAAGAAAGCCGGCAGCCGCCATCTTTAATTTCAGCCGCCATTTTGAAAGTGACAGTGATTTAAAACATCAACTGTCTGAATTGTTTAAATAGTTAAGGTGATTAAGCTGTATCATCTTTGACAGTTGAAATACTTTAATAGCTTAACACGCATTATAGTTGAAATTATAATATTGTGTAAAAATATTTAATTCTGTTGAAATAAATGTAGTAGTCCTTGGACTCGGCAGAATTATTTAAGACTTGACTTAATTTGGGACTTTGATAAATTTTCAGTCAATTCGTGAAGATTGAGCATTTGTGACTTTGTACTGGAATTTAATTTACAGTGACCTTTGACAGTTAATAGATTGAATAATACTTAGAAATTACAGTGCTTAGTTTATATTACAGTGATTTGACTTTAACTTTGAAAGAAAACAATAGGACTTAGTTTTGTTAAACATAGACTTAGTTGGACTTAGAATTAAACTTAATCAGACTTTGACTGATTTAACTTAGAGTTCGACTTTGAAATTAGGACTCGACTTTTTCTGAAATTGATATTCGACTTTGAAGTTAGCATTTGACTTTACCTATGATACTCGACTTTGAGTTTGACTTTTGATTGTCTGAACTTAGCCTTCAGTGATAATTATTTAACTTAGTTTTCAGCTTTGACTGTTTGAGTTAGCTTTCGACTTTAACTTTTAGAATTTAGCTTTCGACTTTAACTTTTGGAATTTAGCTTTCGACTTTAATTTTTGGAATTTAGCTTTCGACTGTAACTTTTCAGATTTGGATTTCAGTTTTGACTTTTCAAGTTTGGATTTCGACTTTGACTTTTCGAATTTAGCTTTCGGTTTTAACGGTTTACATTTGGTTTTGACTTTAGTTTCGTAGATTGGTTTTGACTTTACTTAACTGTTCTCTCGATTTAAATTATATTATAGTCGATTGTTGCAGTTTTCGACTTTAGTTAGTGTGATCTAGTTTTGATATTAGATCCTTTCAGGATTATTCCAACTTTGATATTGCAGTTGGATTTCAACTCGATTGAATGAAAATTTCGTAATCATTGCTGAATTAACAGGATTTATTTTATTTAGTGTTTACGATTAATGCATATTTCTGACTGTGCATTATTTATAGTGAGATATTTTGTTTAACTCACAACAATTTCAAGGTGGATTGAATGTTTAAATACTTTAAAGTTTGAGAACACTAGTTTGATAAATTGAACTTTATAACGGGTTACTGTTGGTCACAATTGACTTTGATTAAAGTACAAGTTGGTCTTGACTTGTTGCCTTTATATTAAACATAAAAAGTAACCGGTTTGGAAATATAACAAAGATTTAGTGACGATTTATTAAAACAAATTCATATGGTTAACATTTGATATAGGAGTTGTCTTTATTTGAGATTTAATTTTAACTAGTTGGATATTTTTGGTTTAATGATAGAAACATCTTATAATTATTGAGTTAATTCGGATTAAAGTGATGAAGTATAGCATCTGAGAGGTTCTCAAAGTTCTTGATATCTGTAAAAAAGAGTTCTACGAATACATCTAACTACGGATATACTTAACTACAAACACATCTAACTACTGAGGATAGGAAAAGAACACAATAATTTTTATTTAGAATTAGACACAACGCAGTGTAAGTTTTTCTGTTTTTGACCACTATACGATTTTATAAGTTAGAAATTTTTGGTAGTGCGGGTAGTCATATCTGCACTACAACACCGCTCTGCGCACCTGGAAGGACGTTGGTCAGCTGTCAGATGCTAATAATAAAAGTTTATTAAAGTTTGAATAACCTTGAAGTCAGCCCTGACCAGTGGAGGTGAAGCCGGACCCTATGAGAGGTGACTGGGATATCTGTTTTAAGTCGTCACTACGTATAATTTCAATTTTATATTTTAATTTTGATAATATATTATTTATCCTATTAAAATTCGTAATAAGTAATAAAAATGTCAATAATGATAAATAAAATGCGAATATGTAAATAAGGTGGTCCGATTCACCCCTCTCCGCTAAATTTTGGTAGCTTTTCGTTTGTTTTATTAAAATTTCATTTTAAAAATAAATTTCACTTAATATAAGTAACTTTTTATTACATTTAAATTAATTATACGTAATAAAAATGTCAATAATAATAATACGTGTCTGAGAAAAACAATGGGTGGTCAGAGTCACCCCTCCATCAATTTCTACGGCGGGGTGAATCGGACCAAGTTGAAACTTACGTTTTGCCACTAATACTGTAGTTAAAGAAATTTACTTTTAGTTTAAAGAAGCTAACATACTCAGTGTATCCACTGAAAAATGGTAAATCGATCCACAATTTTTCACATTTTATAACGAAGTTAAAACACATTTTCAAAAGTGAAGTTCTATTGAAGGAAATTTTGTACCCTAATTTCTAACATTTTTTAAAAATATAAAAACTTTCTAGAATTAAATATGATCTAAATAAAACTTGTAGTACTACCGCGTGGCTATAAAATGAGCGAAATTTTTTTTTTTTTTATTATTTTTTATTTTATTTAGATTGGACCGAATCACCCCTCCTAAAGGCGGGCCTGGTCACCCTGCCACCTCCCTACGATATATATATATATATATATATATATATATATATAACATATATATATATATATATATATATATATATATATATATCTATACTATATATATATATATATATATATATATATACCATCAACCGGGTAATTTCAGAAAAAATCGGCCTTTTTTTGTTTTAAGTAGCGTCGGACGGGGTGACTTGAACCACTTTAGGTATAACCGTCTCCCTCCCCTAATGCACTTTTGGAATTTTTTTCAAAAAAAGTAAGGCCCGCCATATAGTCGGTCATAAGCACACAAAAAAATAATAATGTAATTCTAATAATAATAGTTTTATTAAAGTTTAAATAAAGCTCAGTCACCCCCACCTTGGAGGGGTGAATCGGACCACCATTGAGGGGTGAATCGGACCATCTGTTTAAAATAACTATCCTCATTAGCAAAATTCAATTTTATATTGTATACTTAACACTAATAATTATTCATCATATTAAAATTCGTAATAAGCAATAAAAATGTCAATAATGATACATAAAAAAATAAGAATAAAAATAAGGTGGTCCCTCTCCGCTCAAAAATTTTGACACTTTTGAATTCGTATTTTTTATATAAATTTCATTTTTTATTTTAATTTTTACTTAATATAAGTAACTATTTATTATATTTAAATTAATTATACGTAATAAAAATGTCAATAATAATACGTAAAATACAGCAATGGTGGTGCGATTCACCTCACCATCAACCGGCAGGGTGAATGGACCAAGTTAGGCCCATTGATTTAACCACAAATACTGTTTGGATCAAAAATTTACTTTGCCAGTTTAAAGCTAACTCGAGTGTATACACTGAAAAAAATAATTAAAATCCATCCACAATTTTTCGTTTTATAACACGAAGTTAAAAAAACTCACGTTTCAAAGTGTTAACAGAGTTTTATATAAATTACAGTATTTAAAAATGTCAGCTCCCTAAATTAAGATGATCTAAATAACTAATAAATTTGTGTTTTTAAACTAAGATGTTTATATTATTTTTTATTTATTCAAGGATGAATGCCTCTAAAGCATTGGATCACCTTCTCCGACGCGTTGGGCGGGGTGACTTAGACCACTTTAGGTATAACTCGTCGCCCGACTCTCAGTCCCTTTTTATTTTTATTTTTTGAAAATCAATTTTAAATTTAACACAAAAAAATAGTAATGTAATTCTAATAATAATAGTTTTATTAAGTTTAAATAAAGCTCAGTCACCCCCCACCTTGGAGGTGAATCGGACCACCATTGAGGGTGAATCGGACCCATCTGTTAAATTCCTCCTTTACGTATAAATTCAATTTTATATTTTGAACACTTAATATAATATTAATTATCATATTATATAATTAGTAATAGAAAGTAATAAAAATGTCAATAATGATACATAAAATAATAAAAATAAGGTGGTCCGATTCATCCTCTCCGCCCAAAAATTTTGAAACTTTTTTGGAGAGTTTTTATTTTTATAAAAATTTCATTTTTATTTTTAATTTTACTTAATATGTTAACTATTTTAAATTAATTTTATGTAATAAAAATGTCAATAATAATACGTAAAAATGCGAAAAACAATGGTGGTCCGATTCACCTTCATCAATACGGCGGGGTGAATCGGACAAGTTAGGCCCTGTGATTTTGCCACTAATACGGTTTTGGAACAAAAATTTACTTTGCCAGTTTAAAGCTAACATACTTGAGTGTATACACTGAAAAAAATAATCAAAATCCATTCACAATTTTCCTTTTATAACAAAGTTAAAAAAACTCACATTTTCAAAAAGTGAGGAAATTCTATTGATAGCCATTTATGACCTCATTTATTATATTTTTAAAACAAAAGTTGTTTAGAATCAAAAATGATCTAAATAAAATTTCTATTACTAATGTGGGGCTAAAAAATGAGTTGAAAAAGAAATTTTTTTTTTATTTTATTTATTTACAAAGTGGACCAGATCTTTATCCAAAAGTTTGGGTGATTCTTATTACATATATATATATATATATATATATATATATATATATATATATATATATATATATATATATATATATATATATATATATATATATATATATATATATATATATACACGTAAATAGAAGGGAACGGACAAAAATTGCCGTTTTTTTTTTTAATGAAAGCATAGAAAAATCAGAGAATTTAAATATTTCTATACTTAATAAGTTTTTCTCCACATTTAGAGTTTCCTTAATGTTTTAAGAATAATGAAAATAATAAAAATCTCGAAATGAATATTTTTAAAAATTTTTGAAAATTCCATTTCAGTATTCAGGGAAAACCGGTCAGTGGCGTCGGGAAAAGCCGGTCATTAAATATTATTTCTTTTTTTTTCTTGTCCAACTATTATAATTATAATTTAAATGTCAAATAGAGTCTAATAATATTATAGAATTAATTTGGATTGAAAAACACAAGTCTAAGTTATATTTTATTAACATTTTGCAAGCGTTGATTTTTACAAAATTCAGAAATTTTTTCATTTTTATGCCTTTTTAGCATTGAAACAAATAAATTATGATAATTTTTAATACTTTCTAATAATAATAATAATGTTTCAACTTTTTGACAACATTGGCCTCTGGCTTTGAAAGTAGTCCTATGTACGCTCTTTTCACGAATTCTTTGACGAAATATTGTTCACAATATTATAATTTAAATTATGATAATCAATTTTAATAATATTAATAGTAATAATAATTGCACTTTTTAACAAAAATAGGCTTTTTATATCAGTGGTACACATTTCCATTGAGCTTTATCTCTTACCACTAGATAGAAGAAAGATATGTATAGAAAACATTAAACAGATGTATGTCTTATAGTCTACCATGCATAAAAATTAGAACAAAAATATTTTGAAAACTAAAAAAAAATAGACATTTTTACAAGTTTATACTGACAGTTTTCCCGACGCCCGACCGGTTTTCCCGAAATTGAAAAAACTTAATAACTTTAATAATAAGATTTAAAGTGCAAATTTCCACATGGAAAAGGTAAAAAATAGACTTCCCAATATGCATCTAACTCAAAATTCTGATATTGATTCTCCAGCGAGGATTCACGAGTTATGATTTTGTTTTTCCAACTGGGAGATTTTTTGACTAGTGGGTGTGGTTATGATTTTATATATGGGTTAAATATGATCTGTTTCACTTATATGCTTATAAATATATATTCTTCTTATCTTAAATAACATTCTTCTTATTTTATACTTTTACCTTCTTTATTTTTAAACCTTCCCTTATATATCTATTTTTCTCTATTTTTATATATATATAATAATATATATATATATTATCTTATATATATAATAACATATATATATATATATATATATATATATATATATATATATATATATAGATTATGAAACTATAGTATTTATATTGAACATCTCTACAGTTTCAATTTTCTACGGGGTGAAGTTCTAAATTAATCGCTAGCTGCGATATTATTAAACGTTTTTTATTATTATATTTAATTCTTCATATATGTATATATATATATATATATATATATATAACTATATGTATAATATGTATATATTTATTATTGATACCTAATATTATCATTTCTTCTCTTGATTAGTTATTCTTGGATATTTGACTATTATCATTCGACATCATTACAGTGTTTATTGATTACTAGAGGCTTTTTCATGTTTTCTAAGCTCTTGCTGCTTTTCTGAACTTAGAAATTCCCACAACTGAAAATTTTCAAAACTCTCTCTGAATCAGCTCTCAAATATCTGATCTTTAATTCTAGAGTTTTTTTTTTAAAAAATATAATACATTAGGGTATAAAATGCCCTTAAATAAGAATTTTCACTTTTGTTGAAAATATCATTTTTAACTTTTATTATAAAATGAATTTGGATAGTTTGTTATTTTATATATCTTGAGACTTTGTTCTTACTCCTTTAGTAAACTATTCTAAATTACAAGTTAAGAAAAGTTAGAAATTAGTGGTAGTTTTTAAAAAATTATTTAGGTGACAACTTCAGATCATGCTTAGAAAGCTTGCCTAATAATTTTATTAAACTAACAGCTTCAGCACCACAACAAGCCCTTTGGGTCACAGGTCTCTCAAATATGTGATCATATCTAACTAATATAAAAGCAATTTTGGTAAACCAGATGTTAGAGTGATTAAAATCACTAGTTTCAACAGCAGATTCTTCTGCTAAAGAGTGGTGATGGGGTGGGTGAGGTATAATCAATATTATTTGCTTATTATTATTCTATTATTGTGTTGTTTTTTATTAATATGGCTAATTTATTACCAATAAACGGTTGCTACCTCATTAAGTAAAGACTAAATAAAAAATTCAGTTATAACTGGAAAATATATGATTATAAAAAGTGTCAAAGATTGCTTACAATGAGAGGTGTGAATTGAGATTTTGTTTTTATTCTTCTTTTTCTTCTTTATCATTATTGATATTTTAATTAATTCTTACTGTTTAATAAATAATTACTATATTAAGTAAAATTAAAATATAAATTACATTCTATATAAAAGAGAGAGAATTAAACAGATGTTTATGTTTTACCTTGAAGCATAGGGTTAATGAAGATTATAACAGAACTCATAGGAATGATGATGGATATTCTTGCTTTATTATACAGTATAAATATTACTTTATTCATTATATATGTTTGTTTATTCTTATATCTATAAATATAAGACATGTTTATTAATTAATACTTTAAATTCTAAATATGTATTCCAGTAATATATTATTATACAATATCTTGGTTACTATATACTGGATTACTGTTTGGAAGACCATCTATGTGTATTTACCTTTTGTTACTTTGTTGAACCAGTCATTTGTTATCTATTATTGTGCATTCTTATAGATATAGTCAAATGATTAAACCCATTTAATTTATATATTATATGAAATAACTATTCTGTTTACTTTGTTTTATAATTTATTTGAATATATATATATTGGACACTATTACCTATAATATTCGATATTTTGAAAGACTACAGATGTAAGTCAGAAAATCATATGTTATACTAAATATACAATTTATTATTGTTATACAACTTAGTATCATCTTATATACAATCAGTTTAGCTTTATAAATTTAAAAGTAAGGAAAATGGATAATTGATTAATTAAAATTGAGGAAAGATGATGAGTTCAGATAAAGATGATTAACCCATTTTCAAATCTTCATTTCTTCAAGTATTTACTGAGGAAAAGTTAGATGTGTTTGGAGACTGATAGTTCTTGTATGCATGTAATAATGACTTGAATTTGATTAATTAAAAAAGTATAAAGCAGTTGTTCTTAGGATCATGTATTTATTAGCTACAGACCCTGTTGTTTATATCTGGTAGAATTCTGAAAGGGGTAGTACCAGCATTACCAGAAATTTTTGTTAGTTTTCAATGATCTCATGTGTTTAAAGGTGAGGCCTTTGGGCTATTGAAGAAATCTATATGTTGCTATTGCCATGGAGACCATGGACATTGGACAGTGGGAATCTAGACATTACACTTACACTGGGCTCTCAGGGACTGTCCCAATTATTTTTACCAACATGCTCATTCTAAATCCACAAAACTTGCCCTAGGAGACATCAGTTTATTATGTCTACAAAATCACCAATTTAAACAGTCAAAATAAATGCATAATGCCAGTACTAAACCAATCACACTTGTGTAACAAGTTATGGTCTTTACATTATCTAACATGTATAACTAAAAACCAGCCAATTGGCCAATTCCATCCTATTCATATATTAATGTCCATAAGCAGATCTAACCGTTTCTTAAATGACTGTCGAGTCACACTCAACAACCTCCTCTGGCAGACTATTCCAAAGTATTAACAACCTATTGCTGAATGCCTTTTATATTCAAAGATGCTGCTCTTCTCATTGCTATTATTGCTTCTCCCCCTGGTCACTGTCATACTACAAGAAGATTTGTGTTCTGTGTCAGCAGTTAATGTTTGAGCATCTTCTGAAATCGCCTTTCTACAGAAAGCCCATTCCTAACTCCTTCAGCCTCTCCTCATAGCTCTTACCCTCAGACCCAGAAATCATCCTTACATTTAACCTACTCTCTCTAGCATATCTGTCTTTCTTTAAATAAGGGCCAAACTTGTGCACAATACTCTATTACTGGCTAATAGCTATTATACAGTTTATGGCTTCCTTTTATCTCTTGTAAACATCATTAAGATTTATTATGCCCAGCATCTTATTAGCTTATTTCTATCCAAGCATTGATTAGCTACTTTCAAATTACTGTATAATCACACCTAAATCTTTTTCTTGGTCCTGGACTAAAACCAAATCCCATTCATATAAGTAGTTCAAACTTTGTTTGATAGCTAGGGTGAAGACACCACTTTACTACTTCATTCATTTGCCTTATCACTGCCAGAAAGTTCTCAGGAAGATCAATTTGGATCTTTGCTTGTCTTCTATTCCTAGCTCAGTTGTGCTATTATCATCTACAACTTAGAAACCTTGCATTTAAGTTACAAATTCTAAGTGTTATATATATGAACAATAGTGGCCCAGCACTGAACCTGTGGGACACCACTCTTCACTGTTTCCATGTTGATTTGTTCCCAATTTGATTATTACCTGACTTCTATTGCTAGCCTCTTAATCAAACATATACCAACTCTACTATTACATTTATGTGCTTTCATCAGCCCTTATAGACCTTATAAGCTTTACTGATCTCATCTACAATATCAACTGGATCTCTGGGTCCAGTAGTCATTAAATGTATTCCATAAATACTAAAAGGTTTGTCTGACATGACCTACCCTTTCTGAAACCGTGCTGGGAGTCATACCGTACCTTGTTATCTTCTAAATATTTCTCTATGTTTAGTAACTTTCAGAGACACCACAACAGATGTAAAGCTAACATTCATTTCCCAATCTTCCCTTTTTACACTGTATCAGCTGTTTTGTATATGTTTTTTCAAGTCATCTATTTCTTAAATCATTATGATCTTAAAATCAAATGCCATTGCCTTTGCAATGCTGATACTACCTCTTAAATTCTACATATATCCCATCAGGCTGAAGCACCTGGATAATGGATTAATATAAGCGTTCACTCTTTTACACTCAGTTAAATTCTAACAAAATTATTTTATTTTATGCATACAAAGACTATTAATTCTCAAACTATTATTAATTAAATATGTTAACTGAAAAGCAAAATAATATTAAAATGTTGACTAATCCTTATCTGAACTCGCTAAATTTTCATCAATTTTAATTGGACCAATTGTCCT
>JABUQX010141417.1:0-2500 GCA_015478945.1 Trachelipus rathkii
CGTTTTTTCGTTCAGTTAACTCGTTTTCGCATTATCGTGAAACGCTTTCGCATTTCATTATACTTCATATATATATATATATATATATATATATATATATATATATATATATATATATATATAATATCATGAGGTTCAATTACAGCAGTCCATTAATATTTAGTTTGTATAACCATAACCCCACACATACCTTGACATCTCCTTTTGCTCCCCAAAATCCAAGTCATCATAACCAAGCAAACTTTTTACACTCTCTCCTCAGAACACATTTCAATACTTATCACGATTCAGCATAAACACAATACATAAACATCTTTAAAAAGAATATATCAACTACAAATCTACACTCCTTTCAAACAGCTGATTTCACCAGCAAAGCAATAATAATACAACATTTCAATAAAATAATCCTAAAATCATTTAAAAAATTTCTCCCACATGGCCACCGCGAATAATTCAACGCCAATTTTTCACCAGAAGTCGACACCCTCATTAAAAAAAATGAAACTTCCTCAGACAAAATAAACAACCGAATCAAAACCAATTAAACCAAATCATAAACATCATCAATATAATAATCAATCTAATGTGCTTAACTCGGAAAAAGTTTAAGCAACGCTATTCCCAAACACTAAATCACAAGGCCAACACTACAAAAATATTCCGCACTATAAAAGAAATTACACACTTCACACACTCAACCACTACCCGAGAAGCTATCTGCAAACTAAACAATGAAATTCCCAGCCCAAAAAACCAATGGAATATTCTTATGTCACACTATTAAAAAATTAGTCACAACCCTAAGACAACACTTACAGACAAATAATTAAACGGCTTAAAAGGTTGAAAACCAACCAAGAAGACCACCCATTTAATCCTTTCCAAGTATTCAACAATATTAAAAACATTAAAAGCTCAAACATATCCAAACATATCCAATATTCACCTCAAACATATAGGAATGCTATAACAGTTCTGACACAAATATTTAACGTTGCATAGGCAAATCAACACTCTACCACCTTTAGGGATAAATACAAATAAACTAGCTAATAATCAGCTTCGTACATACCTATATCATTACTTTCTACAACATCCAAAGTATTTGAAAAATTAATCCTTCTTAGAATTTCCCAACTTATCCCTCTATCACCATAACATGATTTCTACGAAAGCGCCTCCACCCCACCTCTCATAACCACGATATAACCCAACACATTCTCACGGGTTTTACCCAAACTCCTTTCCCCTCAACGGACTCTCCTTGTAGCAATAGACATAACAAGGCATTTGATACAACCCTTCACGCGCAATAGACGAAGGCGTGCATTAAGGCAGCAAACAACCATTCAAAGAAAACATAATAGCAAATTATCTATTCGGTTTTACAGCTAGAGTCATCTAAAGACACTACTCCTTCCGTTCATACAAATTTTATAATATAGTCCCAGGGAGCCATTCTTTCACCTACACTTTTTAACCTATTTATATATACATGACCTCCCTCATCCTAATTCCCCTTTCAAACAAAAATTAATACTTACGCTGATTATATAGCATAGAGAGAATTGCAGCTATATATAAGCCAAATGAACAATGGATAACAACGAACAGAATGACTGCATCACCTTAAAAATCCACCATTACCTTACTCACCCATGACAGAAGAGAATCTAATACCCACCTAATACCATCTAATACCCACCTAGCAATACTCATATCAAACAATAGAATCGCTCTCAACAAACAACCCACCATATTAGCCTTTACTTTTGATACACATGGCATACACCTCCACTTCAACAAGAATCACACATAAATTAAATACACTGAAAATGCTAACCGGAACAAACCTCGGCCAACATAGAGAAACTCTCACAATAGTATGCGGACAATACATCCGCCACTCCTAAATTATTCATCACCTGCTTCGGATCCCACAATATCATAATCCAATATTAAGAAATTAGAAACCGTGCAAAATTAAGCTATCAAAATAATAACACAGTCTGGCTTCCCTCCACACACATCCATCGTTTACTAACTGAAATTAAATCCCATATTGAATGATAGGCTGATAGGTTGTCAATTTTGCAATAAATTACTTTCGAAATGATCACCCCCCTGCATCAAATATTACCACCCCCCCGCCACCTAGAAGGAAAAAAGAGCTACACCAACATATACAACACGCTTCCCCCCCCCCCCAGAGAGTCCTATTACTAAACACATTCACCCACAATGAGCTTTAAAAACGATCTCCGCATATCCAAATCACACCATACTGCAAACACGTCTACCCGAAATATCCCGTACGGAAGAAGCATTAGACCGTCAAACACGACTAATGCTCTCCTGTCTTATCTCTGGGCACCATCCCCCCTTCAGGAATGCAAATTTAGAGACAATAAAGCACCCCACCCCACTGTCAAGGATATTTTTCCCAAACTAACGACGACACACTATGTCTATTGCTAGACTGATGTGCCTTCACGAA
>JABUQX010141417.1:5000-10000 GCA_015478945.1 Trachelipus rathkii
ACGTCCCATCATTTCCAATATAAACAGCAATACATATAAACTCTCACAATGGCTATCTACACAACTTAAACCTTTACTTGGCACTATTTCTAACTCCCATCTTAAAAATACAGAAGATTTCATCAACAAAACCTCTTCCCTTAACACTAAAACCCACACTTTTGTCAGCTATGACGTTATCTCTCTATTCACTTCTGTCCCAGTCCCACATCTTCTTGAACTCTTAACTAAATACATATCCGACAACAATATCATTCTCTCACACCCGTTTCCCATCTTAAAACAACTCATCTTACTTACTTTACAACACAACTATTTTCAATTTGACCAACATTTCTTTAAACAAACACAAGGCCTGAGCATGGCCTCCCTCTCCCCAATCCTTGCCAATATATACATGGAACTCCTAGAACATAATTATATCTTACCCTACACATCCACCCACAACATCACATGGCTGCGATATGTTGATGACGTTTTCGCAGCCATACCCAAATTCAACCACCCCTCAAAACATTCTAAATTTTATAAACACCATACACACAGATATACAATTCACAATGGAAACCTCCTCCCACAACACTATCCCCTTTTTAGACACACTCATACTAACCGACCACAATACCAAACCCTCGTTCACCGTATATAGAAAACCCACTTCCAAGTGATTAAATTAATTAATGGTTTTGAATAATACAAAACAAAACAATATTTTATATTTATATTTACGTGCCTTCAAAATTTGCTCTCCCACCCACTTAAAAAAAGAAACAGATCTGATCAAAAACACCTTCCAAAAACTAAAATATCCCCCCAATATAATACACAATGCCTATAAAAATGCAAAGAAAAAATACTACACAACAAATACATAAAAATCATAAAAAAACTCATACCACAGCATATACAATTGATACCTTCAAACAATATTCTAATTAAAAAAGTGTTAAAAACCCTCAAATCACAGTAAAAAAAACCATGCCTATACAAAATACCTTGCAACAACTGTAACAATAATTATTACGGAGAAACAACAGACTTTAACCGCAGAAAATATCAACATAAACACGACCTAGATACACACCAAGAAAATTCAGCCCTCACTCATCATAGATTAACACAAAATCATCAAATACACATTAACAACATGACACACATTAGAAACATACTTGACACTAGCAAAAGAAAAATTACAGAGGCCTTCTGCATATTCAATTTGCCCAATTACAATCGCTGCCCTGGAGATTACAAAATAGATGCAATACAAAATAAATTCATGCAAATGTCACCTTACAACAAAAGCTTAATAGATAACCAACCTACCATCTGAAGAATTTACACCGTAAGTAATATAAATTTTTTTTTCTTTAGTCTCATTGTTAACTTATTACTTGAAGAAGGCCAAAAATGGCGAAAGCTTGTAATTAGATAGAATTTTAAATGTTTTAATTCATTAAAGTGTTTTTAATGTAGTGCATTGTCATATGTAACCTTAAAGCAACCCAGAGTATTGTACCAACAGACATAAATATAAGCAAACAATAGCTTAATATTATATATATATATATATATAAATATATATATATATTAAATATATATATATATATATATATATATATATATATATATATATATATATATATATATATATATATGCAGTTATAGATATTTATAGATGTATATATATATATGTGTATATTTTATATATATATTATATATTATATATATATATATATATATATATATATATATATTATATATATATATATATATATATATATATATATATATATATATATATAAATATAATGTTATGTGTGGAAATATATATTTATATTAGTATAATAATATATATATATATATATATATATATATATATATATATATATATATATATATATATATATTATATATATATATATATATATATATATATATATATATATAATAAGAATGACTCACTCAGAGAGAAAGAAAGGAAACAAAGCCACAAGGAAAGAGAGGTGGAAAATTTTTATGAAGAGAAGAGTGAAAATAAAATATTTCCCCTCAAGAGACAAAAAGTCATGTCGTAGCTTTTCAAAGTTACAAGAAAACATTTAAAAGTTATTTTTTCCTTTGAAGAATTTTTTGCTTTAGGGGGTGGGGAGGGGGGAGCCCTTTTGTCTTTGTGTTTGGAATTTCAATTTCGCATAACTAACATTATTTGGTGGGAAAGTAGGAAAGACATTATCAGACTTTCCAGTTTAGGAAAAAATCCGAAGTTCTACAATATCTTTTCTAACATTCCAGACAAACATACACACACACACAACAAATATATCTATCTATCTATCTATCTATCTATCTATCTATCTATCTATCTATCTATCTATCTATCTATCTATCTATCTATCTATCTATCTATCTATCTATCTATATATATATATATATATATATATATATATATATATATATATATATATATATATATATAGTATATATATATATATATATATATATATATATATATATATATATATATATAAATATATAATATATATATATATATATATATATATATATATATATATATATATATATATATATATATATATATATATATATATATATATATATATATATATATATATATATTATTATTTTTATATATATTTCATTTATATATATATATATATATATATATATATATATATATATATATATATATATATATATATATATATATATATATATATATATATATATATATATATAAAATAAATATATATATATATATATATATATATATATATATATATATATATATATATATATATATATATATATATATATATATATATATATATATATATATATTAAAAATAATACTCATAAATGTTATCTGTCTATATAAACTTCAATAGGTGTTACAGATGTAAATTTGTACAATATTACTTTAATTAATTCACATAAAATTTTGGTTTCATTAAGGTAAATATGGAATGATCAGAAGATTCAGATAATAGTTAAAATGTCTCTTTAATAAATTACAATTATCACGATTAGAGCAAGCTTTAAAAAGAAATAGAAATAAAAGAGAATAGATCAGAAACATAATTTAAGATAAAAAGTAAAAAGTGAAATTCCTGAAATGAGGAAAAATGGCAAGAATTAATATTAGGTCTAAATTTTAGCAACAAATTATAAAATCATAATTTGTTGATAATTTCGTAAAAAGAAAATTTCACAATTTTTCTGTGAGATTATTATTATTATTATTATTATTATTATTATTATTATTATTATTATTATTATTATTATTATTATTATTATTATTATTATTATTATTATTATTATTATTACTATTATTAAATAAGAAAAGTTTTAACAAACTTTTGCCATAAAAGATTGTTTAAAAAAGTATTTTTAAATAAAGAAATTTAACAAACTTTCGTCCTCAGAGATTATGATTAGAAATTATTTGTTAACAAGATATATTTTAAGTACTTGCAATTAATATTTAATAGCAGGTAGTAGTCGATCATCAGTAGTTGTAGTTCATTATAGTACACTGATATATTTCTATGAAATGTTTTATATTCACAAGTACATTATATTGTTTTTATTTTTATCTATTTAGGAAATTGTTAGCCTAGCCATATCGTGGAGTTATTTAACTCGTAGATGAAACCTGACGATATTTTTAAAATAACAGGAAACGAATATGTTTTATTAGATATATATATATATATATATATATATAAGTATATATATATAGATATATATATATATATATATATATATATATACTGTATATATATTATATATTTTATGAGAGATATATATATATATATATATATATATATATATATATATATATATATATATATATATATATATATATATATATATATATATATATATATATATATATATTTATATATAAAAATTTATCTTTCAAGACATATCTTTTCTATATAGACTAAGTACATGAAGCGATCACAATATGATAAGAAGCATGATCAAAATCAACATCAAAAAACGCTGAGCAATTCTGGTTCAAAAGAGATCATCTATTTGCACGTTCGAAATTACATCCGAAAACCGGGAAAATTTTCGAATTAAAATAAATAATAAATTTGATATTCTGCATGATCTTTTAGAAATGGAAGTTTGGATGACATAAATAATGAGATAATAAATAAAGCAGTGGGATGTACAAAGGAGACAGGAAGTAAAAGAAAAATGGTTAACAGTGGAGGTATATCTCAAGCTATTAAAGATTTAATAGAACAAAAATTAAAGATGAAGCATAGCAGCAATGTTAGAGATAGAATTAATGCGACAGAATTTAATAAACTTATAACAGGAATCTTAGGGAAGACATAAGAAATTACAACAACAGAGTAATTCAAACTGCTATTGAAAACAATAAATTTCTAAAATAGGCGAAACAATGCATTGCACTAGGAAAACAACAAATGACAGCACTTGATGATAATAAAGGAATTAAAAATAAGAAATAGAGAACGTATAATAGAAAGAGTGGAAGAATTTTGCACAAAAATTTTACAAAAGTAGAGGGGAGGTTTCCCCTTAGTGACAATGGAATTGTTTAAGAAATTACAGACAGTTCTGTTTGGGAAGTTCAAAAGGCAATAAATTGTATGAAGAAAGGAAAGGTTTCGGGTTGCGATGCCTAACAATATACATTATTAAAGAGGGTGGGGAGACCATGATTGAAACTCTACCCAAACTATTCACACTATGCTCAAGATTTAAAATTGTTCCTAATGCCTGGACGAACGCGAATGTAATACTACTTTTCAAAAAAGGAGACAATCATTATCTTAAAAAATACCGTTCAAGAAGCCCGCCTACTTCCAGTAATTTACAAGATTTTCACAAAAATTATAACCAATAGAATAACAGCAAAATTGGATTTCAACCAACCACACGAACAGGCTGGGTTCCGTAGTGGGTATAGCACGAACGACTATCTACAAGTAGTTCAATAA
>JABUQX010141417.1:15000-20000 GCA_015478945.1 Trachelipus rathkii
AATCATGTTCCTGCAACATACATCTCAGACAAGCCAGCAAATTCCTATGACTTACCTCCAGGAGTCCATTACATCTAGGATTTGAGCTACACGTAGTCCGGTGCTCCATTCCCACGGCCCTACACACTTCCTCAAACAAGCGACTAGTGAAATTCGCACCTAAATCCGAAATAATTACCTGAGGAATTCCACAGAATGGAAATAGCTCGTGAATGAATGCATTCAATATTTCTCCCGAATTTATTTCTTTAAGAGGCACAGCGAACAAGTACTTACTGTAGCGGTCAATTAAGGTAAGTAGGTATTTGTATCCTCTTGCATTAGGTAACTTAAGTATGTCAACATGAACGGCTTGAAACTTCTTCGTCACTTCTTTAAAAACACCGTAATCAGGACTTATACCTTGTACTGTTTTATTTTTTTGACATGCTGAGCACGTGCGGACAAACTGTTTTATTTTTTTATGCATGTGCTGAAACACAAATTGATTTTTTATGCTCAGAAGGGTTTTATTCACACCCAAGTGTCCTTTATTGTGGTATTCGCTAATTACCTTCTGCACACTCTTTTCCGGCACAAAAACGCGCGAATAGTTTAAAGAGACATCGACCACTAATTCTATCTCCTTTTTGTTATAAAAGAATTTCTGCCTTATTAACTTCAAAGTTGTTTTCTCTCTCTTCGCCATCAGATCATTAAGGTATTTATCTGACTGTTGGTGCTGTCTAATTTCTTCAAAGTCCAAATCTCGCTTGAAATGCGAGAATAATATTTTTGCATTTTTATCAAACGTGGTTACTAAATTTATTTTGGAAATTTCCAATTTGGCCGCTTCAGTGCGGCTGCAGCCTTCATTTCTAACCGAGAGATCGATCGGCGCGTTCCATTCATTACCAAGTTAATAGCACCTACGTCAGTCGCTATAGTATTCTCAGCCGATTGCTCATTGGCTGTCGTGAATCGGTGGGCGGAGTCACAGACTACACTATTTGAACCTGCATCTTCTCCTACCTCATCCTCATCTCGGGCAATATTATTCGCAAGTAAATATTTTAATAACGCATTTTGATTTTCGGTAATTAATTCCATCGTGATATTAAAAGTACTCAAAATAGCTAGTTCCCTCAATTCCCTAGCATTATAATTTTGTACGTCATTAGCATGATTTATTTTATATACAAACGCCCGTGAACACGTACAGATACGCACATGTTTTCCCGCTAAAATTGCCCCATATTTCTTGAATAATTTTGTTAACCCTAATAATAGCTTATTTACTGGCAAATATTTTTTTTCTGTTGTATTAAAAGACCCACTATAAAAAGCAAAAGGAGTCCCATTCTCATCGTCCGACATAATTACCGTATTAAAAGCTTTATTATTGGCATAAATGTACACTTTGAGAGGCGCATCGACTGCTGGGAACCTGAGCCGAGAGGCGTGACGAATCGCTTGTTTTATATCTACAAAAGACTTCTCAGCCTCGGGAGACCACGTGATTTTTTTATTAGAGCTATTCTTTCCCTCCTTTAAATAATTATACAAAGGCAATGTTAGATTTGTAAAACACGGTATATTTTGACGGTAAAAGGAAATTCGGCCAACAAACGAACGTACTTCTTTTATGGTTACCGGCCGAGGAACATTAATTATTTCCTTAACTTTTTCAGATAATGGCGCAAGCCCTTCTTCCGTCAAGTCAAAACCCAAATAACTTAATCTTTTTACCCCAAATTCGCATTTTTTTTATTTAAACAAATTTTAAAATAATTTAATCTCTCAAATACTTGTTTAAGTACCAACACGTGGTCTGATAAATCTTTGGTCCCTATCAAAATATCGTCTAAATACACGTGTACACCGGGAATGCCTTGAAGTAATATAGTTAAAAATCTCATGAAACATGAGCTCGAATTTTTAAATCCCATCGGTAATTGTCTAAAAGAAAAATTGCCGATCATTGTACTAATAGTAAAATAATGTTGATCGGCTTCTGCTAAAGGCAGCAGATAGTACGCGTTCGTGACGTCAAGCTTACTTAATACCTTTGTCCCATGAAGCCCACTAAATATATCATTTATATTCGGCATAGCAAATACATCATTTTTCGCCACAGAATTAAGTTTTCTAAAATCACACACGATTCGTACCCCTCCCCCATTTTTTTCCAAAACGCTGATTGGGAAACTCCATTGCGATGGTGCCCTCTTTAAAACTTTCGCTTTTACTAAATTTAATAGCTCCCTCTTTGTTTGTTCGAATAGTTTATGAGGAATACGACGAGGTTTCATTTTTATTGGAACTCCGCTTATATTAGTTTTATAAGGAAAGAGTGAAGCTAATTCCTTCAAGATAGCAGTTGGAATGCTCGTCTCCTCTCCCCCACGTAAAGCACAAGTATCCCCCCCATTACTATTCTTAAGTTTTGACTCAGCGTTCCCCCCTCCCCCAAATTCTCTGAACAAATCATCCCAAGCTTTAAGCTGCTCTTCCCGAGCCTTAAAATTTTCCGGTAAATATGCATTTATAAATAAATGTTTAAATTCAACTACCAGATTATTAACTATAGGTATATCACTAAAAAGTTCATTATGAGCTACAGAAGAAGAAAATTGAGAGAGAGTATGAATAAAAGCCTTATCTCTACAAATTGTTTTATCACACAAATTTATACATTCCTTGCTCTGAGTATCAGTTAACATATCTGTTTCAAAATTAATATTAAACGAAATTTTTTTAAAAACGGCATACCTAATATGCAAATTGGCAATTTAGTTGTTAAAAATTCTACATCATAAGTTCTCTTTAAACCAAAATCAATTGTAACAATTTCGCGTGAGTATACGTCAATTACGGTATCATTGGCTGCTTTAATTTGACCAATAATCGATATATTATTATCTCCATCCATAGGGAGTAAATTGATCTCACTACCACTATCTAAAATAAAGACTCTTTTTGATATTTTATCCATAATAGTATAAAGTTTATAATCTCTTACATTATTTAATACAGACATATTATTTATGACCGGACTTTCTCCTGTGGGAGCATCCGTCGTTAACATATCTTGTGCGCCGGTAGAGGCCAACGTGGGTATCGTATGGGTTACATCGATACTCTCATCACTATTCGGGATACTCAGAGCCTCGTTGTAAGGAGGATAACCTCCTTGTACATGCCATAGAGCGCTTTGCCCGTTACTCTTAAAATTACTCAAAGCTACCTCCCTATTATTATTATTATACCCATTAGAATACCAAACATACCTATTATTATTCATATTATTATTATTATAATTATTATTAAACCTACTAGTATACGCATGCAAATTATTTACTTCAGCAAAATTCCCATAATTAAAAATACGATAATTTTCATCTAAAATATTCACCTCCCCCCCTAACTCCTGTTCGAGGGGGAATCTGATGCGTTTCCCTGCCTTCTTTGGGGATGTGACTCATGGACTTGCTGACTTTCTCCATTTGGCGGGAATACCAAAGAATACATAGGACAAAATTCCGAATGACAGGTGTAACTTCTATGGAGAAATCTGGAGTGTGGTTTACATAACTCGCCTAGCAACTCCGCATTTACAGTGTTGCCTTGTTTACGATCTCTAGGAGCATTTCTTCTATTTTGAAAAGACGGTTGTTCTTCTGCTCGAGTCGGTTTGGCAGCAGCCTCACTCAGCTGTCCCGCGACTTTGGTGAGAGACTTGAGAAGCCCTTTCATCTCTCGAAAGAACTCTGTTTACTTTAGCCTCTTCTGAAACTGGGGAATTGTTGTTGTTTGTATTTCGACTTTCCTCATGTGATCCTCTCTCGTGTGTTGGGAACTGTTCTCCTTGAAGATGATTCACGGCCCCCCAATATTCTCTCCCTCTTCTATCGTGGGGGGTTTCGTAGTCATTCCTATAGAAGTTCTTATATAAGTTATCTGCTACTTTTGTAATTTTTTCAAGACTGCTATCGTCTGCCAGAGTCATTAAACTTTCTTGTATTCGAGATGGAAGCTCATTAATAAACAATTCATGCACAAAAGGAGCACTGTTTTCAGCAAGCAGATCGAATCCTATTCTTCCCATAACCTCACGAACTCTTGCTAAGTAAACTGAAGGAAGTTCTTCTTTTTTTCTTCCTTTTTTGAAAATTTCCCTAATTTGACTCCTCAGGTTGGGAGCGTAAGCTTCCTCGATCGAGGCAATTAACTTTTGAAAGCAATCTCCCCCCAATGGAAATTTGATGGTTGCTACAATATCATGGGGAAGGACGGAAGCCAATATTCTTACGCGTTCTCTTGGATCATCCACTCCATTAAGTTTGAAAACGGTAATCGTAGTGTGTAACCAAGTCATCATATTACGCAAATCTAACTTTGGAATGGCGCCAATCGGCAGACTGGTCTTTGGAGTCCCCCCCAACGAGGGGGAGACTGTGGGGGTAACAGATCTTGCTCGTAGCGGGGTATGAAGGTCCTGACTTCCTTCCCCATCGGAGTTCGAATTTGAATTTTCTTCTCTTCGAATTGGAGATTTGGGGGATGAGTGGGGAACTGCAGCTGCTTTTACTGTAGTACTTGCCTTTCCCCTACTTCTCCCGGTCTTAAATCGGGGAGATCTTTTTTTATGGCTAGGCATCTTAAAGTCCCTTCAGCCCGTTTCTTTATTTTTTTTTTTTTTTTTTTTTTTTTTTTTTTTTTTTTTTTTTTTTTTTTTTTTTTTTTTTTTTTTTTTTTTTTTTGCCGGTGATATTAGTTGAAAATGGAGCTCTTTTTCACAAGACTAGCGACTTTTAAAATAACGGGATTCTTCACGCTATTCCTTATGTAATAAAGTTTATGAGAGCTATCTACCAACGCACTAAGACTTTATTTTGTTAACAAAAAATTTTTCACAGTATATGGGTCACTTCACTTAGCACTTTATTTGGTTTTTGGCACTTCCACTTTCAATATCACCACTATTTTTTCTTTGTTATGTGCCCCCCTAGATCAGAAAG
>JABUQX010141417.1:22500-25561 GCA_015478945.1 Trachelipus rathkii
CTATTAATATTTAACCAATCGCTTTTGACTCCATTTATTCTTACCCATGCTTCACTGTCCCCATATATACCTTTAATTCCATTCAGAGGCCTACCACCAACACCATATATCACTAACACCTGCCACATAGCTTCCCTATTAATCCTATCATATGCCAGTTGCAAAAACATAATACCTAAATACAGTTTATACTTTTTCTCTCTCGTTTTCTCAATCATTTGTTTCAATATATAGATATGGTCCACACATTCTCTACCACTTCTCAACGCACCTTGTTCTCCAATCAGTCCTTCAGTCTCTCGACGCACTCTTTCAACCAAAATACCAGCATATAACTTCCCTACAACACTCAGTAAACTAATTTCCCTATAATTAATAGTTACTCTTGTTCCCCTTACTCTTATATATTACTCTTATATATTACTGCTCTAATCCAATCCCTCGGAACTATACCCTCCATAAACGCTTTGTTACAAAACTTCCAAATCCACTCAATCACCATCTTGCCTCTATTCTTGATTATTTCACCAGTAATTTCATCTATACCTGCAGATTTACCATTCTTCAACTTTCTCACTCTACCCATTACCTTCTCCTTACTAATGACTTTATCCTCAAAATGCATATTCCTTCTTGCACCAGCAAACCCGCAGACATTCACTATCACCTCTTCATTACTGCCAATGTTATGCAGATCTTCGAAGTGTTCCCTCCACACTCCCCTCACATCCATTTCATCAGTTACGAAAGCACCATCCCTATTCATTATTCCAAGCAGATTCCCCTTATTCTCATTCTTAACCTTTCGCGCTTCCTTCCAGAAGAGCTTCCTATTTCGTTGTAAGCCCCCATATATCCTCCTTCCAAACTTCTCATTTACCTTCTTTTTCCTCCTACGTGTGCATCTTTTCGTATTCCTTTTTTCTTCCTTATATAATTCTAAACATCTTTCTTTTGAAGCCTCATCATTGACTTTTAGTACATTCAACCACACTTCTTTTTTACTTTTAACCGCTTGCATCACCTTTTCATTCCACCACTCACTGTTAGCATTCCTACTTCCTACTTTAGTACATCCACATACTTCCTTTGCACTACTAACAACCGCTCCTTCATTTGCTTCCAGATTTGTTCAGTTTGAACTTGTTCACATTCAACTGATTTACTTGCAAAAACTCTTAGATACTTATCCTTATTACCTTGCTCACTTAACTTCTTACTTAATTCTACCCACTTCTTTTCTTATCACCTTCCTCTCCATCCAAACACCACTAACTTAATTTTGCATAAAACAACATTGTGATCCGAAAATCCCATTCATAACCATTCCATTCCACTGATTTAACATCCAGCACATATTTCAACATCTCCTTCTTTTCACTAACACAAAATCAATCATACTTTTCACTTCGATACAATCTCTACCTACACCAAATTCTAGTATACCTATGAATACTCTTGTGTTTAAAGAAAGTATTATTCACACACATACCTCTCTCCTCACAGAAATCAATCACCTTCCTATCATTCTTATCTTCTCCCTACACCCCAAAGCCACCTGTTATACCATCCCTTTTTTGATCACCTATCCAACCATTAAAGGTCACCCAACACAATCAATCTGTAGCTCCGACTCAGCCCATCCAAAATATCATTCAGAATATCCCAGAAAGTTCAACATTACACTCAGATGGATCATATGTCACAACCACACATACCTTGACCTTTTCAAACTTAAATTTAACCATTAGAATTCTAGTTCTCACACACAAAATCTACCATAGCTCTTTACCACAAGTCACTCATCAGAAATGCAACTCCTTCTCTCCCCCTCTTATTCCTTTCCACACCAGCACAGACACATTTCACACCACACCACACCACACCACTCATTTTCAAAGTTTCATTTCTTTGTTTCAGTCACAGCGAACAAATCAAATTTGCCCTTTCTAAATACATCCATCACCTCTCTCTTCTTCTCCTCAACATTTATTCTTCTGACATTCCATGTACCCATATGATTCATACATTTTCGCCGTAAGATAGAAGGCCGCTTACGGCGATCACGATCTTCTCCGAGGCATGCATTAGCATTTCTGGCAAAAGATAAGTGGTATTGGGCAGCCAACTCAACTACCTCTGTCCCTTTAGTCGCCTTCTACGACACGCAGAACATACGATGTGGACAATTTTTTCTCTCCCACACATAGGTGATATAAGGGATAAGGATGTCTGTATGATGTTTTCTAGAAGAAGGGTATGGATATAAGTATGTGCAGATGATATGTAGATAGAAGGTGGTGTCTGTAAGATGTTATCTGGAGGATGAGTGTAGATATGAACGCAGAAGAAAAAGGCGAACCATTAGCCACTGGAATATATGTGATGAACCTTATGTCGATGTTAAATGGGGAGGTACTCATCGCTGGCAAAGAATATAACTCTTTATATATATATATATATATATATATATATATATATATATATATATATATATATATATATATATATATATATATATATATATATATATATATATATATATATATTAAAATTCTGAAAACTCATAAAATCAAAAACTTAAAAAACATCAAAGAAGGAAATGCCTAAAAAAAAGGAAAAAAAACTATTTGGTTTTCGAAAAGTTTTTGAGGAATGCGTTGAGGAAACTCTCAAGCTTTTAAGAGTTTCTTTCCTCTTCAAATAGTTTCAATTTATTGTAACTGTGTTCCTTGTCTGCGTCTTCATTATTAATACATACATTTATCATATATATATATATATATATATATATATATATATATATATATATATATATATATATATATATATATATATATATATATATAAATATATATATATATATATACATATTGGTGTTTATGTAGGTCCACTACTGGACCACAATTTAGTGGCCACACTGAGTCAAATATTCAACTCTTATGGATGGGTCGTGGCTCATACTTATTTTGAAACAGCGGCGCACGAAAACGCGAAAGCGTTTCACGGATAAATGCGAAAACGGTTAAACACCCAAATTCCAACTGAACCAGCGCTACTG
>JABUQX010141418.1:0-5000 GCA_015478945.1 Trachelipus rathkii
ATATATATATATATATATATATATATATATATATATATATATATATATATATATATATACTATATATATATATATATATATATATATATATATATATATATATCCTTGGTTAACTTTCGCACATATTTCTCTTATACACACTGCAGACGACCGAATTGCCTATAATTTTACGATTTAAATCCAAATATCCGTGGAACGAACTTGAAATGGAATAAATCCCTCCTGAAAATCGGAAGTTTATCTCTTCTTTCTCGTTTATTTCACAAATATTAGGTTTGCTCCGTGGAAAATATTTTTGATCTGTCGAGGCACGCCTAAAATATCTTAAATGTTTATGAACTTTTAAGTCATATGTCAAAAATATCTAGTAAGCCAATGCTGGTGCTTTAACTCTTTAAAAAAAAATTCTGATAAATTTTTTTATAAGAGATCTAAAACTAAAATTAATTTACTTACACATTCAATAAAAGTTATCTAATTTAGCATAAATTAACAGCGGAGAATGCTGTTTCCTGTTTTTTAGGAATATATCCTGCAACCTTGAGAAGCAATGAAAATGTGTAAATTTTTTCGATGTAATTTCTGTATAGCGTTAACATATTCTTAGACTATTAATCAACTCTCTTTCAACCACCAGGAAACCGTGACATCCACCAGCCTCTTCTTTAATCCCCAAAAAACAAATAGATATTCATCTTTAAATCTTCAAAGAATTGATTTAAACTAGGCTTCACTTCCCCTCTTTAAAATGTTCAATCTAGATTACCTTTAGACGGGCTTCCATCTTCTTTATATAAAGTGATATTAACTTCACTTAATAGGATAATTCTAGACTTTCTTTCTTGACAATCACGTTCGGACAGAAGTGCAAAATCCATTAACACCAACTAGACAATAATATTTAAAAACTATCTTAATCATATATATATATATATATATATATATATATATATATATATATATATATATATATATATATATATATATATATATATATATACTCACTGCCTCTTTCTCTCTTAACCTCTCTACAATGTAAGGGTGAGAAAGAATTTGCAGCGTACCTCCTGCGTGTTTTAAGAGACGACTAAAGGACAGTAGTAGCAAGTTTCGGTCCCGCTACCACTTATTTATACCCTAGAATGATCACATACCATGCACTCAATGGATTACTGGTGCTTTGCCAGCCCCATTCCCAGTTCTAGGGTGCAAGGAGAAGCTAATGCTGATGATTTTAATATATATATATATATATATATATATATATATATATATATGAACTATTTATATATATATATATATATATATATATATATATATATATACTATATATATACTCACTGCTATATATATATATATACGAATATATATATTAAATTTCAAACAAAAGTGAAATTTCAACACGGGAGAAATAATCAATATAAGTGATGTAAATAATATGTAACGAAAAACAATTAAATTTTGCCTTTTAATGTTTTCCCCTTCTTTTTAAAGTGGGTCCTTCAAAAGGTTTTTACAAAATAAAATATATCTTTTACCTATAAAAAAAATTGACCAATTAGTATTTCAATATCATTCTGCAAAAAGTCATCAATTTTTTTTAATATATATATATATATATATATAATATATATATATATATATATATATATATATATATATATATATCTTTAACTATTCTTTCTTCTTTAACAATATATAATAATAATAATAATATCTGCTCTAATCTACTATGTTTCATAAGGATATCTATATATATTTATACAACAATATAGCAATAATAGCAACATATATAATAATACTTAATATATATATATATATATATAATATATATATATATATATATAACACCAACTAACCAACAACAACCAACGCTGTATATGAAACCAACAATAATAAAAGGTTTAATGGGACATTTTGTATAGTAATATGTAACTTGATATAATAATAATAACAGCAGCAACAACAATATCATAGTAACAAATCGTTTACGAGGTATATATATATGTTTAGGTTTATATATATATATATAGAATATAATATATATATATATATATATATAACATATATATATATATATATAACATATAACATCTTATATATATATATATATTACCAACCATATATGTTATATATATATAATAATATATTATATATTTGCCTTATATAATATATATATATATATATAGTATATGTATATATATATTTATATATATATATATATATATATATATATATATATATATATATATATATATATATATATATATATAAAATTGATAGTTGACGCTTGTGCAGTGTAGATGTGTGCGATTGTATTTACAAGTGTTATAGTTATTACAGTTAAGACTTTTAAAATTCAATCAAGCCTTAATTTTAAATGTCTTAGGTACTATTTTGTCGCTTATTTTCTTTTCTGTATTTTAATTTTTAAATATTTCCGAAGAAGTGTTTTAATATTTGATAATTTGATATCTGCAAATGATGATGATGTCAGTGAAACTTTCGCAGTTAAGAATTTTAAGCTAAGTTTTAGTTTATTTATTTATTTTTTCCTTTTAAATTTTAAATTTTTAGTTTATTATTTATTATTAGATATGTTATAGGGTTTTTTACTTTTGTGTTCCTTTTTAATTAATATTTTATGTAATAAAGTAGCTTTAGGTTTTAATAAGAAGCACTCGCACAATAATTTATATGCGTTTGATAACTGGTTAGTGTTGATAGTGCAAACTCATTTATTCATTACTATTTATTGTTCATTTTCTTTTAATCAATTATTAAAGATTGTTTCACTCGAAATAGTTTTAAATATTGTATGATATTAGATTATATTGTTTACTAAAGCTTGTGTGTTTATTTGTGCTAGTGGCTGACTGAATGACAGGTCAGAGTAGATGTAGGGGTGGGGGCAGGCGGGGGTTCTCTATTGACTTTGCCAACGTGCGTGGCCTGCGTGCTAATCATGAATCTTTGAAATATCACCTCTCTAACTCTCAACCTAACATTTTTTTACTGTCTGAGACCCAGCTGGCCAGGGATTCCTTTTCAAATAAACTTAATATCTCCAACTATAACCTTTCTAATAATTTCCGACTAAATAAGCCTATATAAACATAAACACTACTGTAACAGGCTCGCGAATCCTGAATTTCCTAACTTTGATGTTCTGTGACTTATTAAAATCTTTCTCCCTACTACTACTATCATTATCTTGTGTTTCTGCTATTGCTCCCCTAATAGAGCAGATCTTCATGTTCTTTTTGACTATCTTACTACTTCTCATGAGACTGTTACTTCCTTCCATCCAAACGCTGAGGTCCTCTATTTTGTGGATTTCAACGTACACCACACTGAGTGGTTGGGCTCCTCTCACAGTGATGCAGGAGGGGAGGAGGTCAAAATATTCAGTATTCTCAACGATCTGGAACAGTTAATTAAGGAACCTACACATATCCCAGATCGATCTAACCAATTCTTGAACACGATTGACTAATGTTTCACCACTAGTTCTTTCCGCTATAAATACGCCATTTTTCCTCCTATTGGTAACTCTGACCACAATCTTGTAGTTCTTAATTAGAATACTTTTTCACCAGCAGCTCCGCCATGCCCTAAACGTAATTTCTGGCTAAATCGGGCTAGTTGGGGGCCTTGCATCGTTTTTTGGCTAACTACTCTTGGAATGAATCCTGCTTTGAATTGGAGGGTACTTCAATTACCGCTGAAAAAGTGGGGGCCGTAATCACCGATGGGATGAGAAGGCTCATTCCATCTTCTTCAACTAAATCTTTTTCTTCCCAAAATTCATGGTTCGATGGAGCTTGTTATTTCGTCATTCAGGAGAGAGACATTGCGTATCGGGCATGGAAAAACTCTCGTTCTCCTATCACTCTTGCTAATTTTCATTCTTCTCGGAATCGTTGCAAGGATACTATTCGGAAGGCTATGCCCACTTTCACTAAAAGAAAGTGCTCAAACCTGCTTGGTTCTCCTACTGATAAAAATTTCTCTCCTCTTGCCAAAAACATCTCTAATAACTTTTGTAAATCTGCCTTTCCTCCCCTTATTCGCTCTGACGGTTCTGTAGCTAACTCTCCTTCCGAAAAGGCCAATCTTTTCGGCCTCCTTTTTCATCTAATTCTACGCTGGACGATTCTGGCATCTTTCCTCCTACTACTTCTTCTCTCAGGTTTCCCATTTCTTTACCTGTGATTACACATGATCGTGTGCATGAGATCCTGGAATCTATGAACGCCAGGAAGGCTAGTGCCCCGGATTGCAATCCTCCCCGTGTTTTGAGGGAGTGTGCTTCTGGGCTGGCTCCTGTTCTCGTTCAACTCTACTCTCTATGTCTTAATACTAATACTTTACCTTAGTGCTGGAAACGCGCGTATGTTCAACCGATAACGAAAAAAGATAGCCGCTCTGATCCTTCAAACTATCGCTCTTACTTGTATTCTATCTAAAATCTTTGAAACTCTTCTTAACACTTATCTCCTGGATCATCTGGAGTCTTATTCCCTTCTTTCAGATTATCAGTATGGCTTTCGACGCTCAATGTCAACTGGTGACATACTTTCCTATTTAACTGATTTATGGTTTTCTGCCCTCAGGGACTATGGGAAATCTTGCGTAGTGGCGCTTGACATATCCAAAGCTTTTGACCGCGTATAGCATGCGTCACTGTTCTCAAAGCTCCCTTCCTTCTCTTAGTTTGTTCTTGTCTAGTTTTCTCTCCGATCGCTCCATATCAGCACTCGTTGATGGAGCGTCTTCTTCCTCCTTTCCTGTTAATTGTAGTGTTCCTCAAGGTTCTGTTCTATCTCAAACTTTATTCCTACTTTTCATCAACGATCTCCTCAGCTGTACTTCTAACTCTGTTAACTCTTATGCCGATGAATCAACTCTCTATTCTTCTACTCATTTCAAATCTGCTCCCTCTTTTGCATCTAGTTTTGCCTCTCGTCTTCAGTTTTCCGATTTTATTCTTGCCGGTC
>JABUQX010141418.1:10000-17500 GCA_015478945.1 Trachelipus rathkii
TGATTCGTGAAAGCAACTTTCCGTATAAGCTGAAATCCAGAAAAACTTCCCACTTCTAAATATTTTGAGGTCTCTGTTGTATAAACTAAGAATAAATAAATGTTACTTTTGAGTTATATGCAGTTTTTTTCTACTTTGTGTAACCGAAAATGATTATATTCACCAATTTTTTATTTCAGAATTGGTAAATTTGTGAAATATCATTATCCTGGTAACAAAATCAAAGTTTGGAGGAAATGTTAGCCATTTTTCATACCTTCTAGATATAAGAAAATAGGAAATTACAATTTTTGCCCAAAAACAAAAAAATGTGTTACATAGTGTTATGTATGGAACTCTCCAAACATTATAAGCAAGGAAGATGGCCTGTCTATAATGTTTTTCAGGTGTGACTAGTATGAAAAGTATGAAATGTATCATATCAGGAATCTCAAGAGCCCATTAATAATTTATTTCTGTCATGAAGTCAAAATTCCGTACTTTTGCTACGAAAATAAATAATACTTACCTTGTTCCAACATGAATTTTGCAAACATTTGCAAAAATTCTCGTACGATTGCACAACATATGTGCGAAAATTCTCGTACTACTACACCCATGCCCTATGATAGTTGTCAAGTGTCTTGATAGATGTATGCCTCACAGAAAACCGTATGTTGCTCCATCTTGTGAATGCAAAGCATTTAAGAAATTCATGTACAAATTATGATGTAGCTTCTAAGGTGCAACGTGATGAGTGTGGCTCCATGTGAAGAAAGTCTAACAGATCTGATCTGTGATCATCTGTAAGTTGTATTACTTTGACGTATCTCAGGCCAGCCGATGGTATTTGCCAGATTTCAAGATGAAAAACTCTTTTTCGAAAAATAAAAATGAATTTTTTTTTGAAATTAGAAAAAAAAAAATATATATATATATATATATATATATATATATATATATATATATATATATATATATATATATATATAAATATATATATATATATATATATATATATGTATATATATATATATATACAAATGTATATTCACCGATATATATAATATATATATATATATATAATATATAATATATATATAATAATATATATATATATAATAATAATATATATAATAATAATAATAATAATAATAATAATAATAATATATAATATATAATAATAATATATATATATATATAATAATAATATATATATAATATATATATATATTGTAATAATATATATATAATAATAATAATATATTAATAATAATATATATATAATAATAATAATAATAATAATATAATATATATATATATGTATATGTATATGTATGTAATAATAATATGTTTATTTATATATCATATTACAATGTCATTCACCGAGTATACTACTAAACAATTCACTAAACCGTTTTGGTACATTTGTATCTCAATTTTTTTTTAATATAAATGTCATGTAGAACTTTGAAATCATAAAATTCTTAATATTAAATTTCTTAGTGGATTGTTTCTCTGTCAAATTTCTAAGAAATTTTCAAATTCGCTTAAGTGTTTTCACTATTTTGGAAACTTTAGGAGCCCATCAATGTAAATACAACTCCTTTAAATAAATACAACCTACAACTTATAATTAACCTGCTACGTTTGTAGACTGTGTTATAGCTTACCTTTTCCAATAATTAAGCGTAATGATATTTTATTTTATTATTTTTGTTATCATGCGTCTCCTTAAAACATTTAACATAGGCAAAAAATTAAGCGTGGGATTGTAAGCTTATTTGTAGAATATTATTTCTAAAATATTCTAAAAACTATTTTCAGTTTTTAAATAATCCCTTGCGGGACGACACTGAAGGGTTTTCATGATAATAACGATTTTTTTTTTTTTTTTTTTAAGACCTCTGGTGATAGAAGGTCAAATACTCAAAGAAACCAATCAGTGTTCGAGAAATCTAAAACATTTTGCATTACATTTATCATATATACTTAAGTTGCTTAAAATTAAATCTTACATTAAATCTTACCTTTTAAAACTCAGGATCTCTCTCTCTCTCTCTCTCTCTCTCTCTCTCTCTCTCTCTCTCTCTCTCTCTCTCTCTCTCTCTCTCTCTCTCTCTCTCTCTCTCTCTCTCTCCAAAATCGAAACTGACCAACGAATGGAAAACAATACATCGTATTCAATACTATTTGTGATTAACAATCAAATAAAAAATTTATAAAAAAGAATGATTAATTGTAATAATTAATGTAATTTTTTAATTTTTTAACTTCAATTTTTAAAATTATCTTTTATTTACAAGTTAAGCATTTTATTCCCTTGCCTCCATAAACCACTAAACCTTTTATATATATATATATATATATATATATATATATATATATATATATATATATATATATATATATATATATATAAAAATATATATATATATATATATATATATATATGTATAATATATATATAATAATAATAATAATATATATATATATATATATATATATATAATAATATATATGAAATAACAACATTTACCTATATATGTATATTTAATAATAATATAATAATAATAATATAATAATATATCATACTATATATATATATATATATATATAATAATATAATATATATATATATATATATATATATATATATATATATATAATATATATATATATATATATAATATATATATATATACTATAATATATATATATATATATATATATATATATATATATATATATATATATATAACATCAAAAATAAGCTGCAAAGTAAATCTCTCCTTTCAAAGCTTTGATAATCTATGACCTTTGGTTTTTAGTTGCTTCCCGTGAAAGGTCAAGGTCAAAATGGATCAGGTGACCAGGGTTAAAATTCAAAATTTTTATACTTTGTGTGTTCAGATTTTATTAAATTATCTACATTAAACTGAAATCTTTATCGATAACATCGAGTTCTATATATATATATATATCTTAACATATATATATAGAATTTTATATATATATATATATATATATATATATATATATATATATATATATATATATATATATATATATATATATATATATATATATATATATATATATATACTGAATGATCCCCTACGTAACGTCCGAGGGGAAATGGTAATTTTCCATACATTTTAATTAAAAAACCCTTTCCATATTTTATCAATATCATTTCCTTTATCCATTTTTCAATCTCCTTAGTAAAACTGCTATTATTTAAAAAGCGTTTCGTTTCATGGGTGAATATGTAGAAAGGGTAGTGTCCACCGCTTCATGTGTTTTAAGAACTTAAGAAGATGTTGCAAGATCTGAAGAATAAAGAGAATGCTGGCCCACCTCCTTCCCCCGAGCCCACGGTCGCTCAGCTTCAATCATTTCGCATGTGATCTTTGACGTATGGAGTTGTCCATTATCATTATTGAACACCACACCATTGAGATTTATAAAAATATTCATCTGTTCTTTCAATGATATATTTAAACGCTCTAACCTTTGTCAGTTAATGTTTGCTCTAATCGTTACGCTGAATGGTAGCAATTTAAATTAGATCACACTAACATAATATACCACCAGATACTAACAAATATTTTTTTGATTGGAGTTCGTTTTGGGTTGGGCTTCCCAAAGAATTTTGCAGTTTATCAATATTTTTTTTAATGCTCCGTAAAGACGCTCATGTAACTAAGTTAAATAAATCTCACTGTGACGTCATAGATTATTCTATAAAAGCTATACAAAATATTCTGGCATGTATTGTTAACATTTAGCATTATATAATTGGGAAAATATTCACCTTATCAATGTATGATTTTTGGACACTGCATAAGGAAGGACACATAATATGTAAACATAGTTTATCATTAATGCATAAAACAGCTTAAAGGGAATATGCAATAATATTAATCAAAAAACAAAGCAAATTAGATAAAAGAAAGTCTTAGCTTACAAAAAATAATTACATCTAAAATATTGAGAATTACTAGAAAGAGATTTATTTTTCCTTTTTATTCCTTTATATCTGTTTCGATTTCTTTCTTTCTTTCTCCGTATTTAACAATGAATTACCTTCACACGCTATCTCGACAGTTTTATATTTTATACGTCTTCTGGATATCTGATTGATTTTTGTGTTG
This sequence comes from Trachelipus rathkii, assembly GCA_015478945.1. Lineage (NCBI taxonomy): Eukaryota > Metazoa > Arthropoda > Malacostraca > Isopoda > Trachelipodidae > Trachelipus > Trachelipus rathkii. Next base: position 14,137 of record JABUQX010141418.1, read on the forward strand.
AGAGGCATTATTCTCGCATATATATATATATATATATATATATATATATATATATATATATATATATATATATATATATATATATATATATATACTATATATATATATATATATATATATATATATATATATATATATATATATAAATATATATATATATATATATATATATATATATAATATATATATATATATATATATATATATATATATATATATATATATATATATATATATATATATATATATATATATATATATATATATATATATATATTTATATAAATATATATATATAAAAGTATATATGTATATATATATATATATATATATATATATATATATATATATATATATATATATATATATATATATATATATCCAATATATATATATAAATAGACATATACGACTTTCTTTCTTTCTTATATATATATATATATATATATATATATATATATATATATATATATATATATATATATAGATAGGTATATGGTTAGGTTAGGTTATATATATATGGACAAAGTTACTTAACGCCCACACGGAACGGGAGCTCGGATCAAAAAAATTTTTTCACAGGTAGCTCATTTTTCCCATTAAATAAAAAATATATGTTTTATGTTGAGGTGAAAAAGTTTAATCTATAGTGAATTTGCATTTTATATATATATATATATATATATATATATATATATATATATATATATATATATATATATATATATATATATATATATATATATATATATATATTTATATATTTATTTATATATTTATATATATATATATATATATACCTTCAAATTTTTGAATTTGTCAAGCGCCACCACACTCTCTTTCCTTAATTCTTAAAGGTAGAAGACCATTAGTCAATAAATTTGGAAATAACACTCACCAGCTGACCTTAAACTATAATGTGCGGATCATTAATTTGTTTAATAAGTTTAGAATGGGCACAATTAAAAGCAATAGGTCGGTAGTTAGAGAAATACTGTAAAATACTCTTCTCTTTTGTCAGAACTTCAGAGCGATTGATCATCGTGTCCAGAGTCTCTGGAACGAAGCGGAGCTTGGAAATTATTGCTGCAATTTTAAAAAGGGACGAAAGTGAGAAAAAGTACCATAGGAGATTCAAAGCTCAGCAATTTAAGCCCTTATGATTAATAATTGAGTTTTATATAAATTAATTAATTAATTATTTTTAATTTAATTTTCAAATATTTATTTCATCAAGAAAAAACTTTGAATTATTAATTGATGCAAATTTTGATATTTGCCCTCGTCCATACATCAGATAACTCCATTTGAATCAGAAAAAAATATATTTGCGTAGGAATAAAATGAGACTTTCGAAACAGACTGAAATATTGTAATATGCATCGGAAACCTACACTGAATTCTTGATGAGGGGAAAAATAATTTTGATCATCATTTATATAATTCTACTTGATATTTTCATCCTAATAATATCTCGTGTTCTTCTTGTAGATTCTTCAGAAATATTGAGATCGTTTTATTATTATTTTATTATTATTATTATTATTATTATTATTATTATTATTATTATTATTATTATTATTATTATTATTATTATTATTATTATTATTATTATTATTAATATTATTATTATTATTATTATTATTATTATTATTATTATTATTATTATTATTATTATTATTATTATTATTATTATTATTATTATTATTATTATTATTATTATTATTATTATTATTATTATTATTATTATTATTATTATTATTATATTATTATTATTATTATTATTATTATTATTATTATTATTATTATTATTATTATTATTATTATTATTATTATTATTATTATTATTATTATTATTATTATTATTATTATTATTATTGATTTAGAGATACCATTTCACACAATAACTCTAATGTGGTTTTTGAAATGCCATTCAGATAATATTAGAGTTAAAATGCTATGTTAATCCCTTAAGGCTTAAGGGATACAGCAGTAGCTCATTAACTTTCAAACACAAATAAAATATCTATCTTCATTCATTGTATTCATTGTTCTTATTTCAATTTATTTTTAAAAAGTGTAGCTTTCATTTAAAAATAATAAAGCCATAAATCTTTACTAAAATTAAAATGAAAAAAAAGTAAAGACAAAAAAAGAATATTAAAATATAATCTAATTTATTGCCTGTAACAATAATAAAAAAATATAAAATATTATTAAATCAGCAATAATAAAATAGTACATTAATAAACAACTAACCTTTTCAAATTGGATTAAAATTACCGAACAGAGTTTTAATAAAATACAATTAACTCTACAGTAAAATTAAAAGTAACGAAAAGCAATCCATCATTCGAATAAATTCTATTATAAGTTATTGATTTTTCTTCAACGCTGAATAATAAATGAGAAGTACAAGGAAAAAAATAAAATTATAGAAATTCTTTAATGACGAAAAGTAATTATATATATATATATATATATATATATATATATATATATATATATATATATATATATATATATATATATATATATATATATATATATATATATATATAGTAACCACTCACCTATCGCGGGGGATGCGTTCCAGACCCCCCGCGATAGGTGAAAATCCGCGAAGTAGCGGAGAGAGGAAAATATATACTATTTATATACATTTTAAGTCTTTATACATGTACTGTAAACACTTCCTATGCTATATTATGCATTCGGAACGGTAATAAACTGAGTCTTACTGATGATTTTGATTTCTATTGGAATAATAATAATAATATATATATAATAATAATAATATATATATATAATAATAATAATAATAATAATAATAATAATAATATAATAATATGTAATAATAATAATAATAATAATATAATAATAATAATAATATGTAATATATGTTATATATATAATATATATAATATAATATAATAATAATATATATATATATATATATATAATAATAATAATAATAATAATACCAATAATAATAATAATAATAATAATAATAATAATAATAATAATAATAATAATAATAATAATAATAATATAAATATATATGTAATAATAATATAATAATATAATAATAATAATAATATCTTTATAATAATAATAGTTAGAGTTATATTTAATTATATAATAATATAATAATATGTAATATAATGTATATGTAATAATAATAATAATAATAATAATATTACAGCCAATAGTGTGCCGTATACGATCTCACATCCCGGCAAACTGCATAGCTCAAACAAGTCTATATATACTGTATATATATATATATATATATATATATATATATATATATATATATATATATATATATATATATATATATATATATATATATATATATATA
>JABUQX010141420.1:0-15000 GCA_015478945.1 Trachelipus rathkii
TGAAAAATTTTAATCCAAGGGCTTTACTTTCTATATAAAATAAATACTGCGTTAAAGTAGTTTATCTTCATATATATATATATATATATATATATATATATATATATATATATATATATATATATATATATATATATATATATATATTATCTTATTTCACTGTATATTAGCAAAAAAAAAATTTAGTAGTGTTTATATACTATTTGCAGAACTAAATTATATGGTGATGTATTATACCAAAGTCCTCAATAACTATGAATTTCATCGTCGTTTCTGTAATCTGATCCTTTCAACTTCACCAACTATATTGTGACCTATGAAAGTTATAAAAGAAAGAAGCTCTACAAAGTTATTTCTGCAAAAGTCAATAAGGGACTTTTTCATATATATATATATATATATATATATATATATATATATATATATATATATGAAACCATATATATATATATATATATATATATATATATATATATATATATATATATATATATATATAAATATATATATATATAATATATATTTATATATATACTATATATATATATATATATATATATATATATATATATATATATATGTAAAAGACAACTAGTTTATATATATATATATATATATATATATATATATATATATATATTAGGGGTGTACCGGAACTGAAACCGGAATTACTCGGAATCTCAAAAAAATCCGGCCAGACGGATTTTTAAATAATTTCCTTTAACTATAAAGAAATGTAAGAAGAGATTCTATATATTAGGACAAATCTTTTTATATATATATATATATATATATATATATATATATATATAACCCTGTATATATATATATATATATATATATATAACAAACTATATATATATATATATATATATCTCTTTATCTATATATATACTACCTACTTATATATATATATAATATATATAACTTAATATATATATACTATATATATCTATATATGAATTGCATCATACAGATAATATAAAGTGAGTAAAAATGTAAATAAATAAAAGTGTATATATATAATACAGATAATAAAAAGTGACTAAAAAGTAATAAATAAAAAGTATATATATATATATATATATATATATATATATATATATATATATATATATATATATATATATATATATATATATATATATATATATATATATATATATATATATATATATATATATATTTATTATAATAAAATCTAAAAAAATCGTTTTGAAGTATCATCAGAAAAGGTTACTTATTATTAATGATGTTACAGAATCTATAATAGAGTGTAAAATATTCCACAAAAATAAAACCAAGAACAGGTAGTACACCAAAAACATTTAATACAACGCCACTTCATAAACATATGGAAAATCATCACAGAAGAGAATATCTGGAAGTCAAAAATTTGGATAGTAAAAGGGAGAATCCTGTATTTTCTAGAACACAGGACACCCCAAAATAGCGAAAGATCGAAGCCGTGAAACAAGTGAGTCTTGAGGAAAATTTCTTCCCCAAAAAAATTTGCCATATCAATGACCCCAAATCACAGGCAATTCATCAGAAAATAATGAATTTTATTGCAATAAGGAGTAACCAGCCATTAACAATCACACTGAAGAACGAGTTCATAGGGAACAAATGCTTTCTTCAAATCTATGAAAGCTATATATATATATATATACTAAAAATATATAAAAAAAAATATAATATTATTAAAATATATATATATATATATATATATATATATATATATATATATATATATATATATATATATATATATATATATATATATATATATATATATGATGAGAGAGAGAGAGGTATGCATTATTTATCTTACCTTGTGGCATGTCTCATTTGAACCTCGGTTATGTCTGTTGAATGAATAGCGTCATTACCTTCGAAAAAGAATCAAAAGAAAGAAGACAGGGAGAAGAAGATGAAGAAAGAGTGGCAAAGCGGAGACGAAGAAGAAGAAGAAAAAAAGAAAAGTTTTGTGCTACAAAAAGTTTTCTTCTATTCGTACAAGTCTGTATCCTTTACAGGAAGTCTTTTGGGAATGTCAAGCGTCCGTCAATCAGGGGGTCTCCTCAAAGCGTTCTTTTCTCCTTTTTCTTACTCTTATCCTTCCTTCCTCTCGCTAACAAATGAAAGCCTTTACAACAATCCTTCAATGACTCGAAACGCTGCTTCACCCATAGGAGACATCAAGCATGTTTGTGTAAAAATTTCATCATATGCTTGCATACTAACACTCTTATATATATATATATATATATATATATATATATATATATATATATATATATATATATAATCAGATATATAAATAAATATAGATATATCTTTGTATATATATAATATACTAACTATATATATATATATATATATATTAGATACTTGAGATTTCGATTTTTAAACATCATATAGAGTAGAGATGCATCGTAGTTTCTTTAAGACCTAAAATTCTGAAAGTGGTTGAGTGGGTCATTCTATGCAAAGCATTTTCATATGAATAAATGTATTGCTCCAAACGATTGGTGAGATACATTGATGTGACTCTACATTTACAGTAGTTGTAATCAAAGAGTGAAATGAGTTTCTGATCATAAGAAGCATCAACCACAAGATCAGGGTAAGACCCAGTTTGTTAAAGTTAGTAGTTGAAAAAATTCTAGCATAAATTCAGTAAACATAGGAACTTGTATGCGAAGAGGAGGACCTGGTGTCTGGTTCGACGAATCTTATTTTAACTTGTCTATGCTTATTCATTCATTCACCAGTGTCGTAGCTGTCTCATAAACTGGTTATCAGACCTAACACTCACATTTCTGTATATGGCTTGACTGGAGAATAAAGCTTACTGGAGCCAAGTTATACATATTATTGTGTCCAGATTTTCTTCTTAGATCCTATTAGACGCATTAAAGAAGTCATTATGTTTTTCGTCGAACAATAAGCCTTACACGAGCTGGTAAGCGAATTGAAATTAATAGATGAAGTTTTAAAAATTTTTATTGTAAAATGGACCAAAAGAAGTGAACTAGATCGTCCTTGTGCAAAGTGCTAAAGATAACGGAATGTCATATCAATTTATTGTTGTAACTATTGAAAATATGTTTCTCACATTCATTCTTATATTTTCTGACGTTATCAATCTATCTGGTGATTGTAGTCACCCTCTGATTTTATATATATATATATATATATATATATATATATATATATATATATATATATATATATATATATATATATATATATATATATATATATATATATATATATATATATATTATATATACTATATATATATATAATGGGGGTAAAAAAAAAACAAATCCACAAACTTTGACCTCACGTTTAGAATATTGAACTTGGACCAAAAGTTAGTTATTCATAATGTTATGGTATATAGTGGGAATAAAATGGTATATGCTTTAAAACAAATTATTGCTTATGTTAGAAGTTATTAGCAAAAAATAGGATTTTTTTTTACCCCCACCAATGGGGTAAAAAAAAATTTAAATGGGGTAAAAAAAATTTTTCAAGTTAATTCAATATTAAAGAAATAAAACTTAACTTTTAATTAATAATCTTGTTCCTTTTCAATATTTAAGTATTTTTGGTCCAAATAAAGCAAAAATTCCTCTTCTTTTTTTTAAAATAAAACTAAATTATAGCTTAAAATTAATACTTTGTACATGTGGGGTGATGCAACATGAAATTTATTTCTTTTTTGGTGATGGAACACCATTGACTCGCATCAACTCAAGTTTGTAAAGGGCCTCTTCCTCTTCCTTAAAGTAAAATAGGGGTTTTCCCCTTCCTTTTTGTTCAAGTAATGGAGTCACAGGTCCAATTAAAATGTTGGTTACAGGAATTATATCTATATCATTTTTGGGCCAATCCCACCGTATGTTTTCTGCAATGCTGGATAACACTTCATTTTTTAGGTATTTCATTTCCACCTTTACAGGCTCTGTTTCCTCATCATTTGTAAATTTTTTTAATATTTTACCCCAGTAATATTTTAATGGTTGATCGTATCGAACCGCATAAAACTCACCGACTTCAATATCTTTTAATTTTGGTATGTTCTTTGAAACTTTCCTACGAGCAAGTGATTTCTTGACAGTTAATTTGAGGTTTGATTCCTCAATTCCTGACAATTCTCCACTACTCAGGCTGGAATCGCTCTCTTCTGAGGATGACTCTTGTGGTGATGCTGTTTTCTGCAATTTTCTTTTCTTTGGTTAAGTTTTCTTTAATTCCTCTTCGACCTTCTTAAATTCCTTATCAGTTAAAATAGAGCTACTCATTGGGACACGAGGGCGTTTGGAGGTTACTGCAGATGTCATACTAGGTCAACCTCGACTCTTTATAACAGATTCAAATGAAATCTCACATCTCTTTTGGTATGTAAGTCCTTGGCATTTTTTTTTATTTTTTGAAAATATTTTATTATAAATATGAAAATTTAATATTTTCAATATTTTATATTTCAATTTTTTTTATGTGAGGGTAAAAAATATAAGGAAATAATAACAATTTTCATATTAATCCACTGGTTTTCTGTATGTATATAACTGGTTTTTTATTACCCCCACAAATTTTAAACAATTGAAGGTAAAAAAATGGTTTGCTTGTGGTGTGTTAATTAGGGGGTAAAAAATCTGTTATATCTGAAAATTATAATTTAAAAGCACTACCAATATGTAGCATCACTGGAAAAAAAAAATTTTAAAAATATAATACATATAGAATTTTTGGCAATTTGCGCAATACATGTAAAAAAGTTAAAATGACCAAATTTCAATAGAGGGTCAGATTTTTTTCTCTAGAAACTAGTCACTTTGTAGCAGATTCATAGTACTTGGCACATAAGTTGTTACATAGTTCAGCAACCAATACAGCCAAAAAAAAAAAAAAAAAAACAGGGTTTTTTGGGCAAAATGGACAAAAATGGATTTTGATTGTTACTTTTTAGTTATTATATATATATATATATATATATATATATATATATATATATATATATATATATATATATATATATATCTTTTTTGTTTTATAAATATATAATATATATATATATATATATATCTATATATATATATATATATATATTGTAGTTTGGGGTTACAACTGCCACTACTATCCTTGCTAGGTACTATTGCAGGCCTCGAACATGGTCGTGACCACCGCAAGCTACCATATATCTTTCGGTGAAATTGTATGACTAGTTTGGGTATATGGAATGTCAGAGGAATAAATGTTGAGAGAAGAGGAAAAGTGATGGATGTATTTAAAGGGTAAATTTGATTTGCTAGCTGTGACTGAAACAAAGATGAAAGGAAACGGTGAAGATGTGTTGTGGTGTGAAATGTGTGTGTGCTGGAGTGGAGAGAAATGAGAGGGGGAGAGAAGGAGTTGCAATTTAATGAGTGACTAGTGGCAGAGAGCTATGGTGGATTTTGTTTGTGTGAGTACTAGAATTCTAAATGTTAAATTTGTTTAAAAAGGTTATGTGTGGTTGTAACATATGGTCCAACTGAGCGTTATGTTGAGGAGAGTGACACTTTCCGGGATAATCTGAAAGACGTTTTAGATGGGGTGAGTAGGAGCTTCAGATTGATTGTGTTGGGTGATTTAAATGGTTGGATAGGTGATCAGAAAAGGGATGATATAACAGGTAAATTTGGGGTGACGGGAGAAAATGGAAATGGTAGGAGGGTGATGGATTTCTGTGAGGAAAGGTTTATGTGTTTAAGTAATACTTTCTTCAGATACAAGAGTATTCATGCGTATACTAGAGTTAGCGTAAGCAGAGATGGTATCGAAGTGAAAAGTATGATTGATTTAATGTTGGTGAAGAAAATTTTGAAATTTGTGATGGGTGTTAAATCAGTGTGGGTGCTGGGGATGGGATTATCGGATCATTATGTTGTTTTATGTAAAATTAAGTCAAGTTAGTGGGGGCTTGGATGGAAAGGAAAGTGGTAAGGAAAGGAGCCGGAAGAATTAAGAGTGAGAAGTTAAGTGAAGAAGGTAATAAGAAAAAGAATTTAAGAGCGATTGCGAATAAATCAGTTGAATATGAACAATATGAAACTGAACAAATCTGGGCACAAATAAAGGAAGCCTTTGCTAGTAGTGCAAGAGGAGTATGTGGGTGTGCTAAAGTTAGAAGTAAGAATCTCAACAGTGAACGGTGGAATGAATTGGTCATGCAAGCGGTTAAAAGTAAAAAAGAGGCATGGTTCAATTTGCTGAAAGCAAATGATAAGGTCTCAAAAGAAAGATGTTTGGAATTATATATGGAGAAAAAAAGGAAGACTAAAAGTTGCATACGTAATGAACAGTTTGGAATAGAAAGCTTTTCTGCAAGGAAGCGCGAAAACTTAAGAATGAGAGTAAGGGGAATCTGCACAGAATAATGAATAGGAATGGTGCTTTCATAACTGATAAAATGGATGTGAGAAGAGTGTGGAGGGAACACTTCGAAAATCTGCATAACATTGACAGTAATGAAGAGATGATAGTGAAGGCATGTGGGTTTGATGGTGCAAGAAGAAATAGGTATTTTGGGGATGAGATAATGGGTAGAGTGGAAAAGTTGAGGAATGGTGAATCTGCAGGCATAGATGGAATTAGAGGTGAAATGATCAGGAATTGAGGCGAGATGGTGATTGAGTGGATTTGGAAGTTGTATAACAAAGCGTTTATGGAGAGTATAGTTCCGAGGGATTGGAGGGGTAAGGAGGATAAGGGGAACTGTAGGAACTATAGGGGAATTAGTTTATTGAGTGTTGTAGGGAAGATATATGCTGGTTCATTTTGGTTGAAAAGAGTCAGTCAGTGACCGGAGAACTGATTAGTGAAAAAAACAGAACATTTAAGTGGTGAGAATATTGTGGATCCAGAATTTTTATTGAAATAAGATGATTGAGAAAGTCAGAAAGAAGAAGAATAAATTGTATTTGCAGCAGGCGTATGACAGGATTAGTAGGGAGCTTTTGATGGCAAGAGTGTTAGTGATACATGGTGGTGTGCCCAGGTTTCTATGAATGGGTTCGAAAATACTTCTGTGACGATAATTGAAGCGTGTAGAATAAATGGAGTCTAAAGAAAGTGATTGATTTAATATTAATAGCGGAGTGAGGCAGGGATGGTTATGTCTCCTTGGTTATTTAATTAGTCTATGGATGGGGTTATGAAAGAATTAGAGGGGTGGTGGAAGGGGAAGGTGTTCGAGGAATGATGGAAAAGTGGAAGAGTGGAGGATGCCCTGCTTATTGTATGCTGATGATTTGGTCTTGTACGGTGAATCTGAAGACAGTTTGAGAGGATTGGTAGAGGGGTGTGGCAGGGTGTGTAATAAGAGGGATTTGAAAGTAAATGTAGATAAGAGTATGGTTATGGAGTGATTGAGGAGAGTCTGAGATGTGAAGTCATGTTAGATGGTGAGGAACTGGAACAGGTATCAGAGTTTAAATATTTTGTATATATGTTGAATGAAAAGGGAATGGATGATGCAGAATGTAGTAAGAAAGTTGCGAATGGTAGGATGGTGGCTGGTGCAATTAAATCCTTGGTGGATGTGAAGGGATTAAGTCTTGACTGCGCAAAGGTTTTGGATGGGGGTATGTTGTTACCTGCGTTAATTTACAGTAGTGAAACTATGGTCTGAAATAAGAGGTATAGATTTAAGGTACAAAGTGTTCAGGTGGACAATCTTACAGGCGTGTTAGGTGGGGGAAGAATTGATAAAATGAGAAATGAACGCATTAGGGAGCTGTGTGGTGTGAAGAAGGGCATAAATGAGAGAATAAGCGAGAATACATTGAGATGGTTTGGTTATATGGAGAGGATGGATGATAGTCGGTTGGTTAAGCGGATGCATAGTGGTGAGTATGCTGGGAATCGACCGGCTAGGAGACCCAAGAAAAAGTTGATTGAGTCAGTAAAGAAATGCCTGAAGGAGAGGAATGTGAGTTTGGCAGAGGTGAAAAGAAAGGTGCAAAACAGAGTGAAATGTGCGGGGGTTTTTGTGAGGAGGCATGGTTGTGGACTTTTGCAGGATGAACCCACATTGACAAAGTACCACAGTGAGGGTGCTTCCAGTCTCGTGAAGCCTCAGGGATTTTCTGGTGAATTTCTCACTGGGGGTATAAAAAGGACGGTTCTTCTACTACTTTACTGTTCCGGTGGTGTATGCTACGCACCTCATCCCTAATGTGGGGATAAGAGGAAGATTATAAATATATATATATATATATATATATATATATATATATATATATATATATATATATATATACATATATACTCTTTGCTCTTTATACATTTGTTTCCTCCTATTTATATATATATATATATATATATATATATATATATATATATATAATATAAGAAGAGACGGGAGAAAGGGTATAGAGTGTATTACATTGGCTGAATTCTGCCCAGTCTTAACAAATAAAAAATCAGAAAGCTTTTATTTTTCTTTGATGAATATCCACATAATCTGTTCATGTCTTTTTCGCGCGCAATTTCTTATTCAAGAATCATTTTTCTTTTTTTCCTCGGCAAAAGAAAAACTACTGAAAGCAAAATCGGAAAATAATTTATTGGAAGATTGATTGATTCCTACTTCTCTCTTTTTCTTATATTGTTATTAGAATATATATATATATATATATATATAACTATATCTTATATATATATATATATATATATATATATATATATATATATATATATATATATATATATATATATATATATGACGTGTGTGTGTGTGTGGTTGAGTGATGAAGAAGATAGTTAAAAATAAAGATATATATGATTTATATTGAGACGAGATGTTCAAAAGCCAGAAGTTCGCTTGCAAGTCTTTCCAATCGGTTGAGGTTTTTTTTTTTTATTTAATAAAATGTAATGGAAACATGGTCTTGGGAAATCAAAAAAAAATTCAACTTTGTTTTCTGGTACATGTTTATTATATTCAATGAAGCTTAATACGGACTTTGTATGGGCATTATTTTCATTCATTAAGAGCAGGGCCTGCCCAAACTAAGTAGCGCTGAAAAGCTGGTTTTTGCTCTTCAGACTGGAGCATTTTTAACACTACTGAAAGCATTTTCCGGTTTATTTATTTCTTTCTGATGGAATTGTTTGCATATTGTAAAATAACTCATTGTCATGCACTTATTATTTTTCAAACTGAATTGGTATATATTAGGTCATGTTTTAAAGTTGTACCGATATAAGAAGCACGCTGAGGGGAACCTTATTTCCAAACTTTATTTTAGCTTTTTTGCATTTTTTTAAGCCTTTTTTTATTTCAAGGTTTACTTACGTTTTCACAATTTATCCTTCTTTCTGATTTCGTATTGGGTCTCTCTGAAGCAGTTGCTGTTGTTGATGGCCACCATTCAACCTTTTTAAATCTATTACTGTTGATGTTACTCAAAATTCTATTTCCCCCTTACTTCTTTTCATTTCACCTCATTTCCATTCCAGTGGATATGATTCAACCTACAATTATAATTTTCATGTACAAAATCGAAGTCTTTTAACTGAAGCCCATAGGGTAGTCTTCGGGCAAGTGACCTCTGATCTTTCTCTTATTTTTAAATGGGTCAAAGAGAACATGGTTATTTTTAGTGCCTCAGAAACTCAATTTTTTCCTCCATCTACTGAAAATGACCTTTCTCACATGACCTTAAAAATACAACTGAAACCTTCTCCTCTTCGTAAATCTATTGGTGACTAACAAGAGTACTTGGTAGCGTCATCATGATGACACAAATATTAGGGAATTGAGAATGTCATTTTAATACAGAGAGAGACTATAGATGACAAGAAAACTAATTATCTTAGTTTTAATCAGATCCTCTTTAATTTGGGAGGTAAATTACTTATCTCCAGGTTTGATTGACTACCTTTAGTTTTTATTTAAAATGAAAAGTTATATATTAATAAGCCATAGAAAACAACATTTTAAACAAAACGTTAGAGGTGAAATTCTCCGCATCAACTTAGAAACGTTACAGTTCGTTATAGAAAGTGTCGCCTTGAATACATTCTCATGTTTTGCAGCTTGTAGTCAACATTTTGCACATGTTTTTCATATATTACGTCTGATTTAGCAAAGTGTCCTCTGTCTTTTAATAAAAAGTCATAATAATGAAAGGAATTTACTTCAGAGTATGTTTCATATATATATATATATATGTCTGCGTGTGTGTAGGTGTGTGTGTGTGTAGATTTAATGTGGTTTTAGTTTAGTGTGTATAGATTTTGTGTGCTTTAACTCTCTTTAGATTTTTAAAAATTTTCTGTAAATACGGTTTTAGTGTTTTATAATTTCCTATTTTAAATTTAGGTTTTAGCGTACAAACAATTTTTCCTATCCTGATTTCCCTTTTTTTTTTTTTTTTTTGACTGTTTTGTTTTTGTCTGTTTGTTTGTCTGTTGTTTTGTTTTGTTGTGGCTGTGTGCATTAGGATGGCAAATTTTCACCCGGGCGCGGACTTTCCATCAGACTTTGTCAACATCCACGGCCACTCAAACTTGCCTCTCTCCAGCGGAATATCTTTCTCTGCTCTAACCCTAATCTTTTGCCCTTGAGACCCAGATGGCTAAGAATTCAGCCTTAACAGTTTTAACTATAACTTATTTTGTAATTTCCGTATGAAGGGTAGATCTAGTCTGTGCTAATAAAAACATTAAATATTCCCATAACGAATCTTGAAGATCTCGCTTCTAACTTCGATGTTTTATGGCTTAAAATCTTTCTTCCTTCTACTACAATAATCTTGTGCTTCTGCTTGCTACTGTTCTCCTAACAGAACAGATTTTCACGCCTTTTTTGAATATCTTACTACTTCTCACGAGACTGTTATATCTTCTCATCCAAATACTGAGGTCCCCTATTTAGGGGATTTCAATGTACACAACACTGAATGGTTGGGGTCCTCTCATACCGATTTAGGTGGGGAGGAGGCCGAATCATTCAACATTCTCAACGATCTGGAGCAACTAATTAAAGAACCCACACACATTCCGGATCGTCCCAACCAATTCTTGAACACACTTGACCTATGTTTCACCATACACAATATTCCCATCTATCGGTAAATCTGACCATAACCTTATATCTCTTAATTTTAATACTTTCTCTCCAACAGCTCCATCCTGCCCCCGTTTTCTGGCACTTTGATCGGGCCGATTGGGGGGGCCTTGCGTTGCTTCTACGCTAACTATAATTGGAATGACTGCTTTGTCTCTGGTGACGCTTCGACTTCTGCCGATAAGGTGGGAGCTGTAATCGTTGATGGGATGAGCAGGTTCATTCCTTCTTCCACCTAAATCTTTCTCTTCTCGCAATGCATGGTTCGATCGTGCTTGTTCTCATGCCATTCAGGCTAGAGACAGTGCGCGTATCAGGAGTGGAAAGAAAATTCTCGTTCTCCTATCACTCTTGCTAATTTTCATTCCTGCTAGAAATCGTTGCAGGGATAATCTTCGACGAGCAAAGCGGAGCTTTTTCCATCCAAACGAAAGTGCGCTAACCTCTAGTTCTCCCTACTGTAAAATCTTTCTGGCCTCTTGCCAAAAACATCTCTAACAACTTCTACAAATCTGCCTGTCTTTCCCCCTCTTATTCGCTCTGATGGTTCTGTTGCTAATTCTCCAACTTCAAAAGGCCAATCTCTTCGACCTCCCTATTTTCCTTTAACTCAACCCTGGACGATTCTGGCATTCCTCATCCTCACTCCTTCTCCTCTCAGGTGTCTATGCCTTTGCCTGTGATTACATTCGATCAGGTGCATGGGCTTTCCTGGCAAATGTCTGTGAACGTCAGGAAGGCCGGGTGGCGGATGGCATTCCTCTGGGTTTTGAGGAAAACTGCGTGCGCTTCCGTGTTATCCCCGCCCCTCGTTCAACAATATTCTCTATGTCTCACTACTAACACTTTCCCTCAGTGTTGGAACACACATCATGTCCAACCTATTCCGAAAATAGGAAGCCGCTCTGATCCTCCCAACTATCGCCCTATAGCTCTTACTTGTATTTTATCTAAGATCTTTGAAACTCTTCTCAGCTCTCACTTCTTAGATCATCTGGAATCTCATTCACTTCTTTCCGATGCCAGTACGGCTTTCGGCGCTCAGGTCTATGGCATATACTTTCCTATCTTACTGATTTGTGGTTTCCGCCCTTAGGAACTATGGGGAGACTTGCGTGGTGGCGCTTGACACTTATCAAAGCATTTGACCGGGTATGGCACGCACGTCACTGCTCTCAAGCTCCCCTCCTTTTGTTTTTCCTCCTTCTCTTTGCTTACTTATGTCTAGTTTTTCTTTCCGTCGCTCAATACCAGCTGTTGTTGATGGGGCGACTTCTTCTTCCTTTTTCTGTCAATAGTGGTGTTCCTCAGGGTTCTGTCTTACTATCTCCTACTTTATTCCTACTTTTTCATTAATGATCTTCTCACCTGCACATCTAACTCTATTCCCCCTCTCATATGCCGATGACTCGACACTTTGTTCTTCAACTCATTTCAATTCTGCTCCTTTGCTTTTAATTCTAGAATTACTTTCCCGTCTTAATCTTTTCCCGATTCTATTCTGTGATCTGGATACAAATTTCCGGGTGGGGTCGACGAACCTTGTGAAATTCAATTCTTTAAAAACTCAACTTCTACAATCTCCCTCTCTAAGACGCAACCTTCTAACTTTCCTATCTCTTTCGACGGTTCTCTCGTCTCTCCTGGCTCGACAATATAACATCCACTTGGCCTTAGCACTTAAACAAAATGTTCTTCGAAACCTAACATCACAGCAGGTTGCTAAAGCACGGCCTCCAAAAGAAGCTGGGAGTTCTGTTTTTAGACTGCGAGACTTTTTTTCCTCTTCTGAGTTCTCCGGTTATACAAGGGCCTCATCCGCCCACTTTAGCTGCTTGATCTTCTCTCTCATATCTGGGGAGCTCGGGGTTTTGCCCGGCTTTTGGATAGGGTCAAGTAAAGGCCAAAAGACTTATCAACTGTCCTGTTCTTTCTAGTTCATTTGACCTCAATCTTTGCAGCGCGATGTTGGTGCTTTATCTGCTTTTCTACCTTGAATACCGTAGCGGCAGGGTGCAGGAACTTTTCCGCTCGCGTGCACCACCACCTTTAAGAGCAGCCCTCGTAGCACAAGGGGTGCTGTGGCTAGTTTTGTGTTGATATCAGCAACTCAAGACTAGTTCGCTGCGTTTGCCTCCTTCTTTTTCCTGCCACCTCTGTTCTGTGAATTTACCTCTTCCATCTTTCTGTGAACACACTCAATTTAAATATACCTCTTTTTGAGCCACGTCTGTGCTCATCCTGTAATTGTGTTAGTTGAATTTTTGTTTATTTTAACACCCCCTCCTTGAATAGGGCTTTACGTGAGAGGCAGTGGTGATAATAGTAAAAATATATATATATATATATATATATATATACATATATATATATATAACATATATATAACTATTTATATATATAACATATAATATTATATATAACTATATATATATAACTATACATATGCTTTCATATATATATATACATATATATATAACATACCAATAACCCAACTGCTTAACGCCATACTGCCACGCTCGCACTGCCCAATAGCCAGCCAGCCAGCCAGCCAGCCAGCCAGCCAGCCAGCCAGCCAGCCAGCCAGCCAGCCAGCCAGCCAGCCAGCCAGCCAGCCAGCCAGCCAGCCAGCCAGCCAGCCAGCCAGCCAGCCAGCCAGCCAGCCAGCCAGCCAGCCAGCCAGCCAGCCAGCCAGCCAGCCAGCCAGCCAGCCAGCCAGCCAGCCAGCCAGCCAGCCAGCCAGCCAGCCAGCCAGCCAGCCAGCCAGCCAGCCAGCCAGCCAGCCAGCCAGCCAGCCAGCCAGCCAGCCAGCCAGCCAGCCAGCCAGCCAGCCAGCCAGCCAGCCAGCCAGCCAGCCAGCCAGCCAGCCAGCCAGCCAGCCAGCCAGCCAGCCAGCCAGCCAGCCAGCCAGCCAGCCAGCCAGCCAGCCAGCCAGCCAGCCAGCCAGCCAGCCAGCCAGCTGCCAGCAACCTTGCCAGCGCGCACCGCGCCCGCGTGCAGCCGCGCCAGCCAGCCCGCGCGAGCGCGCGCGCGACCGCCTTCGCGGGTCGCCGCGCGCTGCGCCACCGCCGCTGCCGCGCTGCGGCAGCACCGCTCGCGGCAGCTCTAAGCTATGGAGAATCCGCGCCTGCGCGCCTTGCCGCGCCAACAGCCTTATGTATATAGCACTTATATATGCATAACCAACACCTGCTCTCTTCTTTCCTGCTGTATATATAACCATATATTATTTATATGGGCATATTTCCTTTTTTGGACAATGCGACAATCCATTTTCTACCATATATTATTTAAAATAATAATAACAATAATAATAATATAATAATAACAATAACAATAACAATAATAATAATAATAATAATAATAATAATAATAATAATAATAATAATAATAATAATAATAATAATAATAATAATAATAATAATAATAATAATATAATAATAATAATAATAATAATAATAAATTGGGATTAGCGGAATAAAGTAATAATAATAATAATAATAATAATAACATAATAACAATAACAATAACAATAACTTAATAACAATAACAATAATAATAATAATAATAATAATAATAATAATAATAATAATAAATGTGGGATAAAGCGGAATGAAGAAGCAGGAATCGGGCGTGGAGAATCCCCTTTTAATTTGTTATCAAAAATGGACGCGTGTTTTTGATTAAGCCTTCTGAGCTCTTATCCAGTTTAGTGTTCTTTTGAATATGTTAAAAGGATAGCTTGCAGAGCCCATTGTGCATGTTTTTGCTATGATAAATATTTGCTTGATGTCAAATGGCGTTTCTAATTGCTGGCTATTTGTAGTGTGTGTGTATATGTGTATTATTATTATTATTATTATTGTGTG
>JABUQX010141420.1:20000-30000 GCA_015478945.1 Trachelipus rathkii
CTAACCACTCTCTGTTCCTCCATTCTCACCAAATGCCCATACCATCTTAACATTCCCTTCTCGCTCTTCCCACCAACCCACATTCCTCCAATCACATCTCCCCCTCACCACCCTATTCCTAATCCTCTCCCTTCTGCTAACCCCACAAACCGCTCTCAACCCCTTCATCTCAAATACTTCCAACTTCTTCCTGGACCTACTGGCATTCAACCCCACGTTTCACACCCATACAACACCGCTGGTACACAAATTTTCTCAAACACACTTATTTAACTTTCTGTGATAAATCCCCCCTTTCCATAATTCTCTCAGACCACTCAAAGCTCTCATTCCTTCTCCTACTCTATGTTCTATCTCCTCCTTCATCCCTCCCCCTTACCCAAATCCATCCCTAAATATCTAAAAATCTTTACTTCTTCCAATCCTACCCACTCGAACCTCTAACCCCTCCCCTCCTCACTTTCCTCCTCCTCAAACACTAACTAGCACTTTACTCTTACCAGGATTTATTTTAAGAGCCCCTTTTGTCCGCACATTCTCTCAAAACTCCCCCACCAAAAACCTCAACCCTTCCGCGTTCTTCGCCACTAGGACAGTATCATCCGCAAACAGTATCATGTTCACTTCCCTTCTATCATTCCCATTTGTCAGTTCCACCCCCCTCCCTTCCCTCACCACTTTCCTCTGCAAACACTCTCCCTAAACAAATTGAATAGCCACGGCGACACATTACACACCCCTGCCTCAATCCTCTCACCCCCCCAAACATCTCACTCTCCCCCCTAACCTAACACTCTCACGCACATTCTACTATTCCTATAAAATGCCCTGATACCTTTACCCAATTTACCCCACTCCATTTTCCTCCAAAACCCTCCACAATTCACCCCTCTCTTCTCTCTATCATATGCTTTCTCTAAATCTAAAAACACCCATACACTTTCCCTTTCATCTCTTGCCTTTCTCCACAAGCATCTTTAATGTAAACACTTGGTCCACACACTCCCTCTCTAAATCCTCCTTGTTCTTCCCCCCTTCTCCCCTCCGTTAAAACCTCTCACTCTCTCAATCAGTATTCTACCATACACTTTCCCTACCACACTTAGAAGATGCCTCTATAATTCCCACATTCCATCCTATCCCTTTCCCCTTATGCAGAACCAACACCATCCTCCCAATCCTGCTGGTACACCACCACTCCTCCAACATATGGTATATAACCTGCGCAGCCACTCCTCCACCTATGCCCCCCTTCTGCTCATTTTCCATTCTCACACCATCCATACCTGCGGACTTCCCTTCTTTCCTTTACTCAAGGCCCTAGTAATTTCCCCTCCATTTGTATTTCATCCTCCCCCCTCCCTCCCCAATTCATTCCCCATCCTCACCTCTTGCAAATCTTCCTCCCTTCCCCCCACCCACCTCATTTAATAATCCACTAAAATACATACTCCCCCACCTCTTCCTCACCTTATCCTCTCTCCTCCTATCCACTCCCATCTCCTCCCTTAATCCTCTCCCAGCCCCTCCTTCCTCTTCCTTTTTTATTTACTTCTTTCCAAAACATCTTACTCCCCGATTCAAAATTTTTCCGTCACTTTTCTACACCATTCATTTTTTGCTCTTCTCTTCGCCCTCTCCACCGCCCTCTTTGCTTCCACTCTAACCCTTCTATATTCCTCCCAGCCTCTCTCCTACTTCCCAACCATTTCACATAAGCCTCCTTTTTCCTTTTCACCACCTCCTTCACCTCCTCTCTCCACCATTCACTCCCTTTCCTTCTGCTTCCACCCACCCTTTTTACTCCACATACCCTTCTAGCCTCTTCACATACTGCCTCCTTAAATCTCGTCCATTCCCCCTCCACCTCCCCAATTCCTGTCCCTCTCACGTCTCTCCACTTATCCTCCATATCTCCTAAACTCCCTCTTGCACACTATCTCCTCCAATTTTCCACCTTTATCACCTCCACTCTCCTCTTTTCTCCCCTTTCCCTAATCATCACCTCTCCTCCCACCCTTAGCCTTGCAACCACCAAATAGTGATCCGATATCCCCCTCCCCGCCCCTCTAAATACATTTACATCTAGCAATCTTCCTCTATCCTTCCCATTTACACACACATAATCCAGTACCGCCCTCCCCCTCGTTATCTCACTCTTCCATGTATACTTATGATTTTCACTTTTTTTTAAACCAAGTATTCCCTACTATCATTCTTCTTTCAACACACAACTCTAACAGACTTTCTCAATTAACATTCCTCTCCCTACCCCACCCCCTCCCTTCCCACTCCTGCATTTAAATCTCCCAATAGACAGATTTTATCATTTACCCCAAAACTTTCCCAGCACTCACTCAGCTCATTCCAAAATCTTTCTCTCTCACCTCCTGCTCCATTCACTGGTGTATGCACTATGAAAACCCACATTTCCCAATTTCACTTTTACCCACATTATCCTTGAACCACCTGGCTACACAACCTTACCTTATCCCACACACCTCTTTCCTCATAACTATTCCCACCTCTTCCCCACTCACTCTCTCGTTCACCCCTGATATCATACCCTTGTATTTTCCAAAATCTCCCTCTTTCCCTTCAGCTTAGTTTCAGTTAGCCCTAACACATCCAACCTTTTTTTTCAAACATTAACCCCACTTCCTCTCTCTTCAAATCCTCGTTTACCCCTCTCACATTCATACACCCCACCTTAATTACCTCTCTCCTCCCCATCTTTCCCTTCTTCTATATCTATTTTCACCCAGGCTGCACGTTGTGGGACTCCCACCCTAGGCACTTCCCAACACCTAAGGCCACCACCCCCGCTCCCCAAAAACACCCACAACAATAACGATATATACACATGGGTTATATTTAATTAATGCTTAAAAACAATATAAAAATATAAAAATGTAAAAAATATAAAAATTATAAAATTACTTATAAAAAAGTTATAAAGGTTAAAACCTATACTCTATCAATTTCCTTCCTTTTCCCCAAAAAAGAATTTTTCTATAAAACCTTATTTGTCTAATCTTTATTAAAACTATTTAAAATTTAAAAATACATATATACATAAACAAATTCTTCACAATAGACTTTGTTTTCCTTATATAGCAGACAAAATATTTGAAAACAATGGTTCAAGGCGATATTGATAAATTGGAGCCCAAAAGATATATAATACGAACCTTTTCACAGCAAAGACAAAGGCCAGCTAATAACAGTAAATGACGTCACAGCTTAATGCCGAAGTCAATAGAAATTGTGGAAATTTTATATGCGCAACAGGCTATGTTGCGTATTATATTTGAAGACATAAACTACACTGAATGGATAAATTATTTTACAAATTTTATATAATAAATAAATGTACACCGCTACCTCCAATCCCTCCTCAGAAATTACTTACATATACCTTACTAGTTTTTAAATACCATATATTAGATCATCCACTTTTCCAAGCAAAATGATTCCGCAAAATGATGCAAAATCGATGAAGAGAGAAAATCTATCGACTTCCAATGTCGACGAAGAAAAAATTATGTTGATCGATGATATAATCCTTTAAAGAGAATGCTGATGCCGAACTTCAAAATTCCATACGGCCGCCAGCACACATATTAAAAATTGCTGATCTTGTTTTTTATTTCAAAATACTCGCATCGAGATTTCAAAGTTTACTGATTAAACTTGCATCAATTTAGCACTCATCAATAAAGTTCCTCCTCAAAAAGATATCAACATTTATTAGAAATATCAATTCCTTATAGTTAATATTCTTACGTATTTCTTAATGCTACAATACAATTCACAGATAGTAATTCTTTCCAATTTCGTTTACTTCTCTAACATAGGAATAAATAGTATCAAATATAAGTCGCTGAGTATTTATATATACCGGCATATACAATATGTGAGTGAGCGTAGCCTTTCAAAATATGAGACTTTTTAAATTTACACCTCAGAGTGCAAGATTAGTTTTCAGCATACAAACATTTACCTGTGACACTTACAGAGTTTCTTCATAGGGGATAACTTAGTCAGACGATATCAATAAATATAAACAGTTTCCTAGGAGGCTCGCATTTCACTCTTCAACGTGAAATGGAGGAAACATATAACAGGTTTCTTTTCTCATAAAATACACCCTCCAAATTGCGCAGTTTATGCATAAAACAAAACAAGTAAATATTTGACATCAAACCCTGCACATATTAAATGAGTAATTCACTTATAGTTCATTTATAGTTAAATAGCAGTAAAGACTATTTCTCATTCCACAAAATGATCACTCACAGTAGCTTCAGAACCATTTAATCTATTTAAATTTAACTAGATAAGCCAAGCTTAAGCGGGATCGAACTTTATTGTAAACTGAGATTGGAACTAAATTTTAGCACATCCTACTCCGTTGGCTGCTTGAGTATATATAATATATATATATATATATAATATATATATATATATATATATATCTCTACTATATATATAATAATAATATGTATATATATTTAATATATAACTATATATAATATGTAATATATAACAAAAAAATCAAACACACAATAATAATATATATATATATATATATATATATATAACATAATATATATATAATATATATATATATATATATATATATATATATATATAGCTGGTGCCAGGCTGCCTTTTCTTGAACGGCAACTTCAACTAGCTATTGAGAATATTTCACAATGGGGTAACTCCCATTTCTCACCCACCAAAATCTCAGCAGTACTTTTTAAGAAAAAAGGGAATCGAAGAACCTGCCACCTTCATCCCGCGAACCTCACTTTATATGGTTCTCCCATTCCTGTAACTCCACAAGTCAAATTTCTAGGACTCATTCTAGATGACCACTTAGCATACGTACCGCCGCTTATTAAACTTCTAAAACGACTTGTCATCGCGTTCTTGACCTATTACGCCATCTCGCCTCAAAATCTTGGGGTGCTGATCGCAAGTCCATTTTGCGTCTCTATAACGCCCTATTCCAATCGAAGGTGGACTATGGCTGTGTAGTATATGGTTAGGCCTCCCGAACTCTACTACATCTAGTTTTATAATAAATCCAAAACGAGGCTCTCCGTATCCCACTGGAGAATTCCGATCGTCCCCCCGGATGAATCTTGAAGTTGAATCCAATGTTATGCCACTCGCTCTTCGAAGGATATACATATCACGTGCACAAGTTATCTTCGCTTCCAAACCCCAATATCGTCTGCTCTGACACCGATTCTACGGGATATACCCCAGAATCCTAATTTCTGGCCATTTGCAAACACAGTTTGTAACATCCTTAACTTCTTCAACATCCAGTTGCAAAAGGTGTTGCCTTTCTCTTATGACGGAAGGTATACACCTTGGCTATACCCTGCTCCCACCATTTTCCTGGTCCTGACCTCTCTCCAAATCTAGCCACCCTGCTGCCTTGTTAAAGGCATCATTCCTATCTCATTCCGCAGTTTACAGTGGATTTACTCCAGTATTTACTGACGCTCTAAAACAGGGGGCAGTGTAGGACTGTAGGTGCCTCTCCCATACCCTCCCACCTCATGCTTCAATTTTTACTGCAGAATTGATGACTATAATGATTGCTCTTTCTCAAATTCTATTCCTTAACCAAGACCACTCTTATGTCATTTACTCTGTCGCTCTACCGATTGAACCACGGTAGCGGCATTCGTGTTACTTTATCTTAAAACCTCTTATCCTAGAATGACAATGGTATCCGTTGTACAACAATTTCTTCGGCTGCTCCACTCCCGTAAGAAACAAATCATACTATGTTGGACCCCTCTCATGTTGGGGTAACTGGCAATTAATTCACCGACAGAGAAGCCAAAATGGCCACCTCTTCTTTTCGAAGCTTTTCCAGGTACCTCCTGGATGCCATTCGATAAGGTCGTTTCCCATCAACTGATTATTATCCCGCTCTCCGACAAGACTTCCGGTCTTATTGACAAGAGTGCTGAACGAGTGATCAGAGGGGAGCGAAACTTGGGGAATATAAAGCCGAACATTGGTGAGTTGTCTTCCTCTCACCAACGAAAGCGCTTGCACGAGGTGATACTTGGACGCCTTCGTATTGGCCACACCAATGTCACTCACAGACAATACATGTCACGGGACCCTCCCCATCTGCAAATTTTGCCGTCGCTATACCCCGCAATCTTTTCACCATATCTTCATTGATTGTCCCAAATTGGACTCCATTCGCCGTCGTCATTTTTCTACTTTATGGTCCATAACACCTATTAGGTTATCCCATATCTTATCTGAATTTTCCCACTTAAGCAGTAACCTTATTTTCTCGTTTCTTCAAGAACTGAATATTCTTTATAATATATGATTTTGTTATGTAACTTATTAGACTATTTTTCAAATGTAGAATCGTTTATTTTGTGTTATTACTTGTGTTAGATTATTATTTCACCATTCAAATATTTTTGACATTTAAAATATGTATAAGCCAGAACCTACCCATGGAGTTGATTATTCAACCCTGTGTGGCCGCTTCTTTGTGAACCGTGGTGGGTCCTGTACATTAACTCAAATATATATATATATATATATATATATATATATATAACACAAATAACGCCATATATATTATATATATATATATATATATATATATATATATATATATATATATATATATATATATATCTCTCTCTCTCTCAATCTTCCTATATATTTTCAAAGCAATATTGAAGGTGAAATCATAAAAATTCCGCAGATTGCTGCCGCTAATTCGGTGGCTGCAACCATTAAATCTCCAGTCCGGTATACCCCATACGAGTATATATATATATATATATATATATATATATATATATGCTCTTCTTTTATATATATAGTCATATATATATATATGTATAGCATACATTTATTTAAATATAT
Organism: Trachelipus rathkii; assembly: GCA_015478945.1. NCBI lineage: Eukaryota > Metazoa > Arthropoda > Malacostraca > Isopoda > Trachelipodidae > Trachelipus > Trachelipus rathkii. Next base: position 26,931 of record JABUQX010141420.1, read on the forward strand.
ATATACCATATCTTATATACAACTCAACTATATATGATGATGTGTGTGTGTAGGTTGTAGGTGTGTGTGTGTAGGTGTGTGTGTGTGTGTGTGTGTGTGTGCGTGTGTGTAGTGAGAACAACGAGCTACGCTTTCAGAAATTTAACTTTCTTCAAAATAGGTAACTAATTTTTGCTATATAAAAAATATATTATACTTAACTCTGTATGTTGTTTATAGCCATTAAAATCCCCATTTAATATTGCTACCGTTACTTTTAGCTTAATGTTTCTTTTAATGGGTCTAATTCAACACAGGCTTGGTTTGCTCTTTGCAGCGGACTACTTTCTCGCGCATATAAAGCCTAATCTCACATACATCTTACTTGGTTGTCGAAACACATCCATGGCATTATATCAACCATTATTGCATGGACCTACCTTATTGCATATATATATATATATATATATATATATATATACTTTATATATATATATATTACTATATATATATATATATATATATATATATACATATATATATATATATATCTTTTTATATATATATTTATATATATAACAACCTTAGTATCCAAATCATATATGTCCATAATATATATATATATATATATATATATATATATATATAATTCCACCAGAATTGGGAAGGAAAAGGCCAATTTAAAAACAGACATTTCCCAATACTTGGCATTTGAAAGTTTTCATGTCAAAGGTAGTTGGTCTAATAGAAACTGGGAGCGTGTTCCAGACTTTACCAATGGGGTGCATGTAAGATTGAGCATAGCTGTTAAGCCTGGTGTCAGAGTTAGATAATAAAAGCATGAGACTATGTTGAAAGGCATGTTGCTCGAGCCCTTTTCAATGGAGGAGGTATGCGATTAGAGAGTTCAGTAGAGCATGTCAGTTGAAATAGCGATAGAAGAAATAGTGTCGCGACAATTCGATTTTGTAGAAAGAGATTGAAAGTGAGAGTAGGAAAGTTGATAAAACGAAAGCCCCAGAAAGGCCCAGACTCCACTTTTTTCAAGGAGATCTTTGTGAGTGAAACCACCCCAAATGTATCAGACATATTCCATCCAGGTGCGAATTATACTATTATAAATTGTAAGCAACAGGGTCGGGAGAAGAAATTCTAAAGGCGCCTCACAAAACCCAACCTCTCAGAAGCTTGTTCAGAATGAGAAATAATCCAATCCTTCCAATTAAGACCCAAGAGAAAAAGAAGCATCAAGAATATTAAGGACAGACGTTGGTTTCAGTTGTGTGCTTCCGAAGATGCTATTGTTGTGCAGAAGATTATGTCGAGAAGAAAGGTTAAGGAACTGATTTTTTTAGGGTATTGAAAACCACCTGAGGAATACCACCATTAATGTAATTAAAGGTTGAACGGTGTACGTCTACAGTAGCTTCTGTAGAATGATTGAAAAGGAATTCGATGATAAGGATGTGTACCTAAAGAGGCGAAGTTTAGAAACCAAAGCTTTGTTGCCAGACTCTATCGAAAGATTCGAGAAATATATCGCACCACAACGAAAGATTCACCGAAATGAGGAAAAGTTGAAGATCGAGAATCAGAAAGTAGTTCACCCAGTAGAGTACTTCTTCCGACTCTCTCTCTCTCTCTCTCTCTCTCTCTCTCTCTCTCTCTCTCTCTCTCTCTCTCTCTCTCTCTCTCTCTCTCTCTCTCTCTCTCTCTCTCTCTCTCTCTCTCTCTCTCTCTCTCTCTCTCTCATGTACTGGCGATCAGAGAGAGATAAGATTAGAAGAATTGAGATTTTTCCAAATCTTCCTCTTAAGTATAAATTCACGAAAGCTTTAGACGAAATGAAATCTCCCGTTTTTGCTCGACAACATGGAGACTGGGAAGGTTGCCTTTTTCCACGCAGACTGATCGTGCGCGAGCGTTACCCCAGAAGGATAGACTTGGCCAAATTTTAACAATATAAAATTTCTAAAATTAATTTGAAATTATTGTAAGCATTACCGCTATAGTTTAAAATCAAAAGTCCTTCAGTCTAATAGTTTCCAAATTTGGTAGTTCGTAAAACTGAATGTGATAAATGAAGTAGTTTTAATATTGAATAAATTAATTGCAATTATATATATATATATATATATATATATATATATATATATATATATATATATATATATATATATATATATATACAACAACTTAGCACCAGCTGCCAGCATACAGCAGCCACCACAGATCCAAACGTGAGATCTGGGGATGAGATATTTTTATTATCAAGTCTAGATAAGCGTGCACGTGGAAACCCAATAATATATATATATATATGCTTATATATGTAATATATATAATATATATAATAATATATATATATATATATATAACTTCTTATATATATATATAGATCAGCATCCCGGATTGTCCGTCGTATGTATCTTAAAAAAACTAGTAAATGCTGGTAAAACTGGAGACCATTTTTGGAATCCAGCGTAAAGGGAGTTAGTCCTGGAAAACTTTTTAAAAATAAAAAAGCGATTTTAAAAAGTTAATAAAATGTAGAGGAGTAATTTAAACTTATTTTAATTAACGTAACCTTACGTTGCCCTTTAAATAATGGGTGGTGTTTAAAACCCAAAGAATACCCAAGAGGGTATACCCGCCCCCGATGGCAGGAATGGGGTCTCGGCCTTCAAGGGAGACACGGGATTGGGAATTATTTCCTCGGGGGTCTCGGAACCCCGCTCTTTGGTATTTGGGTGTCGCGGTGGTTCCTCCGCCCCTCCCCGGGTAGCAGGCCCTATGTTTCCCCGTCGGCTCGAGCCCCTAGTGTGCCGTATATATATATATATATATATATATATATAACTTTATATATATATATATATATATATATATAACTATACTACCCCTCTATATATATATATATATATATATATATATAATTTAATTTTGTGCAGAAAGAGATTTTGCTATTCAAACCCCGTTACAAATTTATGACCCCGTTATAATGAACTGTTTTTAGAGATTGCAGATTTTTTGATAGAATTTATCATTTTACACGAACATATTAATTGTTATTTATTACTCATTTATTACA
>JABUQX010141421.1:7500-12500 GCA_015478945.1 Trachelipus rathkii
GGTCAGTTCACAGTTATTAATAATATTGGTGAAGGTTAACATCATAATTTTATAATCAAAACACAATTTTCCGGCCTTTAACAAGCCGACACTCAATACGACCTCTCTTCTTCTGACTTGAGATCTTACTTAACGCATCTCTCCTCTTATGGTATGAGACGCTAACTGCCCTTGCCTTCCCTCAAATGCCAGGCATTCTCGGGTAGCATTTTGCAGTGACTCATTTTTACAACAATGGAGTCATTCGGAAGAGTCGTTAAATATTTTTCTATGCATAATAATAATAATTAAATTTAATGTACGGATGCATATATCAAGTATACATAGTTTTTTTAGTAAGGGTAGAAAAAATTCTTCTTTAAAGTTTTTTTTTTTTTTTTTTTTTTTTTTTGAGTAGTAATTTTGTTACTGTTGAAATTCAAAATTTTATTTCTACAACACTATTAAAACAAAACATATATAAACAGACCTTATTAATTCTACAATATCCAATACAATAATGATTTCGTTTCAATAACCTCGATTACATAACATAAGACCGTCTTTAATTTAAGAAGATAAAATTATTCCATTAAAGTGAGACAAGATAAGGGTAAGAGTGAATTTCGCATTTGACGTGAGGAGCTAGAAGCTTCATTATCTATTGAAACATTACGAAGTGTTTCGGGATCAATCATGTAATCATAATTGAAGTCGATAATGAACCCATATTTCTCTAAAAAAGCCATACCCAAAATATTGAAATTAATTTCGGCAGCGAATGCGCATAATTCAAATTGCTTTCCAAGCCCAATATCGATCTTAATTAATTTCTTATTATAAATAGATATCAATGTCCCGTTAGCCGCAGTCACAGATCCTATTATACCCCCACTCCTATCTGCCCTTGAAGGTCGTATTAAATTTAAAGAACTTCCCCAATCTATCAAATAATTATTCATACTCTTCCTATCAGTGATGGAATAAAATTTCATAAAAACCGCCCTCTTAGTCATCGCAGTTCCAACATTAACACAGTTTTTCTTTAAAAAGGTTGTATCCTTCTCGCTTCCAAAATTTATATAGTGAACATCATCATAATCGTCGCTATCATCATCATTATTATTATTATTATTATTGTTATTATTATTATTACTTTCGCTTTTATTATTATTATTATTATTATTATTATTATTATTATTATTATTATTATTATTATTATTATTATTATTATTATTATTATTATTATTATTATTATTATTATTATTATTATTATTATTTTCATTATTATTACCACTTTTATTATTACTGGTAGAATAGTAATCCAATACGCTACGTTCCTCCTCGATTCTCTCCTGAGCATTCAAGTTATGAGCGCTACGATACTCTTCCCGTGATTCAATCATTTCAGTATTTTTAAACATCCCGTTTTCTATATCTCTACTTAAACTACCCTCTCGCTCCGCATGCGTCGAGCTACGTACTAAAACAAAATCAGACTCGGCCTCCGTGCTTTCAACCGCTCCATCTGGGGGATGATCTGATCCAACTGGAGGGATAACCCCTCCCCCATCAGAGACATTTTCTGTAATAACTGCTATAGTCTGATCATTAATATTACAATTATTATTCTGACAGATATTTCTATTATTATAGTTGGCATTCCTGACATATTTATATTTATTATTATAATTTGTGCTTCTATTATAATTATAATCATTATAAGTACGATCATGATTCGCATTTCTATTATTATAATTACTATTATAGTTTGCAATCCTATCCCATTTATACATATTATTATGATTGATATTTCTATATTGCCTATAATTATAATTATTAAAAGTACCTCTTCTGTAACATGCATTTTTAAAATCATTAGCGTAATATTTTCTTCTTCGACGGAAAACATTCTGCTCTCCCCCCGGATATCTCGGATAACCCCCATAAGTAAACCCCCCAAAATTCCTATACCGAATACCAGCAAAATGTCTGTAATTATGGCTATAATTCCTACCGTTATTATGATTATTATTATTATTATTATAATAACAATATCTTCCATTATTATAATTATTACTATGACTATCATTATAATGATCATTGTAAAAATTATTTCTACTAAAATTATTATGATTATTATTATAAAACCATTTTCTACTATTACGGTTATTATTGTGACTATTGTAAAAGTTATTTCTAAAATTGTTACCTCTAATATTAAAATTTTTCCGTCTAAAATAAGTATTTCGCCACGTATTTATCCCCCCAATGGCTTGGGACTATTGTAAAAGTTATTTCTAAAATTGTTACCTCTAATATTAAAATTTTTCCGTCTAAAGTAAGTATTTCGCCGTGTGTTTATTCCCCCTTGGCTTATCGAAGCCATTGGGGAGTCTAAGCGTTTCCCTGCCTTGAATTTTGACTGTCATTGTTGATTGTAGAGTTTCTTGAAGTTTCGTATATTGTCTTCATTAGATTTGTGATTGTTCCAATTAGAGAAATCATTTCTTCCGTGTTTTTTTTTTGTATAGCTATCAAGCGATCTATCTCGCTTTCGTGGGTTGAAGACTCTCCTTGTCCGTTTTGAGAAAGGTTGTCTGCCTCCCTTGTTCCCCCATTCTGGAGAAATTCGTGAGGGACAGGAGGGTTGGGGCTTGAGATTTCAGGGCAAGTTACAAGAGTCATTTTGCTTCCTTGTTTCAAATTTGGGTGAAACTTCTTAAAGTTGGGCAAATTTTAACGGTTTTTCTTTTTTCGTTTAGGGGAAAGTTTTTAAGCCTATTGCGATAGGGTTTCTTATTTCACTGCTTTTTCGGGGAATTTGAACTGTTTTTTTGTTGTTGTTTTTTTTTGTGTGTGTTTGTGTTTTGAATTGGCACTTTTTTTTCACTTCACTGTCTTAATTAGGCACTGTTTGAATTAATTCACTGTTTGGCACTCTTCAAATCAGTCAGGTTGGGTGTTCAAGGTCACTAATGGGGTTACCATTTCTTTGTATTAACCCTTGAAGAATTAATACAGTGGTAATGAAAAGGGGTAATTACTTTTTATTTTTATTTCTAAGACTAATTAAATCAGGTAGTAAATAACAGCATCAATGTTTAAGAGTTAACACAATGGGCCAATTCACAGTTATTAATAATATTGGTGAAGGTTAACATCATAATTTTTATAATCAAAACACAATTTTCCGGCCTTTTAACAAGCCGACACTCAATACGACCTCTCTTCTTATGACTTGAGATCTTACTTAACGCATCTCTCTTCTTATGGTATGAGACGCTAACTGCTTTTGTCTTCCCTCAAATGCCAGTCATTTCTCGGGCAGCATTTTGCAGTGACTCATTTTTACAACAATGGAGTCATTCGGAAGAGTCGTTAAATATTTTTCTTACATAATAAAATAATAATTAAAATTTAATGTACGGATGCATATATCAAGTATACATAGTTATTATAGTAAGGGTAGAGAACCTGCCCTTACATATATATATATATATATATATATATATATATATATATATATATAGATATATAAAAATATATATATATATATATATATATATATATATATATATATATATATATATATATATATATATATATATATATATATATATATATATATATATATATATATATAAATCAAACATCGGCATCCGCATCCGCATCCGCATCCGCGGATGTTAAAATCAAACATCCGCATCAGCATCCGCAGGAAAAAATGACATCTGCAGCATCACTAATATATATATGCTTAACATATATATATACATATATATATAATATTATATATATATATATATATATACATATATACTAACTATATATATATATATTAACCAGCAAAATAGCCTTATATATATATATATATATATATATATATATATAAATGGGCGTGAGCAGGTTTCATTAAGGGGGGCAAAGGGGTTGTGATATATATATATGTATATAATATGTATATATATATATATATATAGCATAACCCATATATATATATATATATATACTATATATACCTGATTGATGTACTGTATATATCTATATTTATATATATAACCAAGCTTAATAACTCATATATATATATATATATATTTAGCATCTTTATCAGCCGCCAAATGCTATAGACATACTGAGAGTTCCAGCGGAGAATATTGTCTGAAGAAGCTATCTGTATAAAAAGCACACAGCTAGTTGACATCAAGCCAATATGAAAACGAAAACATTTATACTATAAAAAAATGTATGTTTATAATACGTTAGTAATTAGTAATTACTCCTTCAGTATCTTTCGATTGATGTATCTTTTTCAGTTTTTCTACTAATAAACCCTTAATTAAAAACGTCTTTAGCACGAATTTCGTGCATAAACGAGCGCGATTTCTCATAAAAGTCACTTTTATTTACAAAAAATTTGAATCAGCTGTTGTGATGGAGCACGTGGTTTTGGAATAAACAGAAATAAAAAAAAATAACAAATGGTTCATATTACAAATAACTGATCAACTATTGTGATGGAGTTTATCGATTTGGAAGAAATTAGATTTAAAGCTAATTTTATTGAATGAAACATTAATCAATTCAAACAGGCCTGCCACGGCACCATCTTGTTTGTTTACATTTTTTCGTAAGAACGTGCTAAATTCGGCAAGCATGGGAAATAGCAACCTTACAGAATTAAGGAAATTCCTTACATTTGGTGAGCATTTTTCACGATTTTGCGCTAAGTTTGACAAAAACGAACGCAAACTAGAGCATTTATTACATTTCGTAAGCACAAATGCAAAAACGAAAACGGCTTTACTTTATCAATTAATTTTTAATAGTTTCATATTTCGTATCTTTCTCGTTCACATCTTAATTAATTGATAGTATACTATACTACTAATATATGAAAAAAAAAACAGTTGCACCGTGAACCGGATAAGGTCATATATATATGTATATATATGTATATCCATATATGTACCTTAATAATATGTATATCTAATAATAACATATATATAGCAATAGCCATA
>JABUQX010141421.1:17500-30000 GCA_015478945.1 Trachelipus rathkii
AATACATATAAAAAAGTACTTTACTTGTTGATTTTCAAGACAATTTTAGTCGTCAAACATTTATATCAAATATTTTATATTTTATTATTGATAAGTAAAAAGAATTGATTTTTAAAACTTGTGAGCTTCACAAGTTGGTAATGTCTTGTGTGTTCATTATTTGCTAATTGTATTCCTATACATATTTATTTATTTACCAATTTATCTGTTCGATTATTCATGCATTTATTTAATTGTTTATTTATTTAAAATAATGGAAATTTTAGAGAAGGATATGTCAGCATTTCAGAAGAAGCGAAAAAAAGGTAGTTCATTATTATTAATAATTATTATTATTATTATTATTATTATTATTATTATTATTATTATTATTATATATATATATATATATGTATATATATATATATATATAACTAACATAATATCTCGCAACCTTATATATATATATATATATATATATATATATATATATATATGCTATAACATCTTCTTTCTTTACTCTAGATATCAAGAGCTATTTATTTATATATATATATATATATATGAACTTGGCCACCTTTTCTGTTTACGACTCCGTCAGTTTTTTTTTTGTTTTGTTTTTTATTATATTTCTAGTATATGATCCTAACAATCAATTTAAGTGGTAGCGGATATGATTCAAAAATATATAGGACCCTTTTCCGTTTACGACTCCGTCAGTTTTAAATTTTTTTTTTTTTAATATATTGCTAGTACATGGATACTAACAATGAATTTGAAGTGGTAACGGACGTAAGCACAAAGAAAGTTCAATACATAATTTAAATAATTTTTTTAAAGTTATTTTTAGTAATATTTTTTTTTTGGGGGTGTTTTCAAACTAAAGGAATACACAAGGGTAAACCGCAAAAAGATGCTTAGGAGTCGGGGTATCTCGGCCTTCCCAGGGGAACGACAGGGTAGGACTATTTCCCCCTGCTTGGAAGGGTCTCTGGCACCCCAGCTCTTTGGTATTTGTGTGTCGCGGGGGTTCCTCTTCGCCCCTCTCCTACTGGGTATGGAAAACGTCCCCCTCTATCCCCCGTCATCAGCTCGAAGGCTAATATATATATATATATATATATATATATATATATATATATATCTAATAACTTAACAACATATATATATATATATATATATATATAACTAATATATATATATATATATATAACTATATACATATATATATACTGCTGCTGCTCTTTGCTAATATATATATATATATATATATATTATATATATATATATATATATATATATATATATATATATATATATATATTGTAATAAACTATACGCTGATTCAAATATGTAATGATTTTTCTGTAAGTGTCGTACGTTTCGAGATATTTCATTTTGAAAAAATATTTAACATAAATGTGATTTTTTTAAAAAAAAATTATTTAAAATATTTCGAACTTTTTGGATCATGTCCGTTACCACTGGAATTCATTGTAAGTATCATATAGTAGCAATATATTACCAAACCAAAACTGACGAAGGTCGTAAAACAGAAAACAAGACTTCAGAACTTGTCCTTTAAAAGGAAGTTAACCGATATTATCGAACGAACGATGTAATTGATTTTCGATTATTTCAAAGCAATAGTGCGTCAAAGTTGTCCAATAACAGTTTTTTTTTTTACTAAGAATTCCCAAATTCATCTATAAAGATGGAAGAGTCAGGGTCTCTCGGCCTCAGCGCTCAGCGGGAGATGACGGGGGACGTCCCCCTCCCTCTGTCCCTCCGTCGGTTTGAAATCATCAAAAATAATTTAAAAAAAATAACATAAAGTAACATGATAAATAAGCAGCACTAATGGCCAGCTGGCGCTCTTTCTATTGGGTTTGGCGCTTAGGGTGACACTGCGGGTTGCTGGTGGCGTTAAACGATTTTCGATTCGTAATGGCATGTAACTTCCTTTAAAGGGAGTGAATTACTTATATATATATATATATATATATATATAATATATATATATATATATATATATATATATATATTTATATAAAAATAAAAAAAATATAAAAAAATATATATGCTCTAACTCTTTCTTTCTTTCTTTGCTTTCTTCAACTGCCCACCTTTGTATATATGTATATATATATATTTACACTTTACTTAAAAAAAAGGAACGAATTTTAAAATTCACCTAAATTAAAATAACTGAAATATATTTTATAATATATTTTAAAAATTTAAACTAAGTTGTAAAAATTTAACCTAAAATTTTATGCTTCAGAGAAAAACGTAAGGATTTATTAACATAAACCGTTTTATTAATAATGAAAAAGTAAAATTTACCTGATTAAAGAGAAAATAACTTATTCAATATTAATTTGGTGTGAAACTCAATAAATTTTTAGTTCTCTACTTTTTTATTTTTTTATTTTAAGTTTTTTAAATAATTTTACTTAGACAATTAAGATTTTCAAAAGTTTTTTTTAAACATTTTTATTTAGTCAATTAAGATTTATTTCGATAAAATTCTCTCTCTCTCTCTCTCTCTCTCTCTCTCTCTCTCTCTCTCTCTCTCTCTCTCTCTCTCTCTCTCTCTCTCTCTCTCTCTCTCTCTCTCTGACATATATACAATTTACTCGCGTGCAGCGCGATTGGGGTGTTCCTTCTCGCAGCCTGTGAACTGGAGGCGATCACGAAGTGATGCATTAATTTTCAGGAGTTTATATATATATATATATATATATATATATATATATATATAACAACTTATATATATATATATATATATATATATATATATATATATATATATATAACATATATATAAACCCATTTTCTGTTTTTACACAATGGTCATCTAATCTGGCAACCTTGATTGGTATCTTTCAGTTCATTTTTGCCCGATATTCAGTGACTAATATATTTTTTTTATTGCTAGGTCTGAACAGCCTACGTGCTCTGGCTGATACTTACATAAGTGCATCGGTTCTGATGATTTATTCAAAAATTAAAAAGTTAAATAATAATTGAGTTTTCAGAAGTAGAACATTATTTATTGTTTAAACAAATGAGTAATAGCAGTTTGACATTAATGGATGAGGTGAAAAAAGGTTGAGAGGAAGCAAAAATATACTAGCAAACTTCTTGAAAGAGAAAAGGAGAAAAGGAATAATAAGTATTATCTAAAATACCAGAGTAGACTCATTCTTTATCAAATAGACAAATGAATCTATTCTGTCGTGAGTGTGGATGAATCTGAAGTTATTTCAAAAGTCATTGATGATAACGATAACACGGGTTATCGTGAAACACATCGACTTCTTACATTACTGTCGAGAATAGTGACCAGATAGACGAAGCACAAGACAAAAGAAATCTTTATACCAAGCGATGATACATTTTATTGGAAGGTTAGTGAAGCCACGCGAGACCACTTTTGCGAAATGGGATTAATCAAAATTCCAGACATAGATTTTTTTAATTCTAAGAGAATTTATCAAGATAAAAGTAGATTCTTAACAAAATCCTTGTCTGAACGAAAACTTTTGAATGGAGATGTTGTGAAACGTGACTATTTAGTGTACTCTAACAGTCAAGGATCCGTCTTTTGTGGTCCGTGTAAACTTTTTGGAGGCGGTGTTTGTATACTCAGTTTGTAACCATGAGAGGATTTAACGATTGGAAGCATGGCAATGCAAGATTGACTGAACATATGAAAATTTCTTTCGCCATCGTGATTGTATGTTGATGCTGAAGAGACTAAGAAGTAATTCATTATGTAAGGTTGATAAGCAACTGCTCTCTCAATTAGAAGAAGTAAAATATTGGAAAAATGCTACAAAGAGTTATTGCTGTTATTAAGAAACTTTCCTCTGGGGTTGCCATTCCGAGGCGATGATGGAATAGCTGGCGCTCTGTTCGAAATGGAAACTTTATGATGTGTCTGGAACTTATTGCAGAATTTGACCTTTTTTACAAAATCACCTATCTCAATGTCAAAATTCTGGCAAAGAAGCACTTCTTATTTATCACATAGCATTTACGAAGAATTTATCCAAATTATGGCTAGAAAGATAATCAGTGAAATAGTGAAAGAGATTTGGGAAAGTAAGTTTTTTGAAAATTATTGTTGATTCCACTCAGACATTACTCATAAAGATCAGCTGAGCTTTATCATCATATATGTTAGCAAAGAAGGTACGCCTAAAGAACGCTTTTTAGGATTTATTAAAAATCCTGGTTATACAGGTAAAGAACTAGAGGAAACGGTGATGAGTTTTCTCAAAGCAAATGAATTAGAAATAAGCAGTTGTCGGGGTCAAACATATGATAATGCTGCTAATATGTCAGGAATATATTCTGGCCTGCAAACAAGAATTAAAGAGGTCAACCATCTAGCATATTTCATACCATGTTCAGCTCATTCCCTTAATTTAGTGGGATCTAGCGCTGCCACATGTTGTAAACAGGCGGTTTCTTTTTTGCTTTGCTTCAGAATCTTTATAATTTTTCTCGGGCTCTACGCATCGTTGGGCTATCTTAGAATCTTTCTTCAAAGAATATACTGTCAAAACATTATGTGGGACAAGGTGGTCAGCTCGAACAGAAGCTTGCAAACAAAGGTTTGGAAGCTATTGTTAAGTCTTTAAACTCTATATCTGAAGATAAAAATGAGTGACCAGTCATTCAGCAAGAGGCAAAGGGAATTTTGAAAAAATTGAGTTCCTATGAAATACTCTTTATGTCTGTAATATGGGAACCAATACTTGAAAGATTTGATTCTGTAAATAAAATATTGCAATCTGAAGATATGGATGTGGCCATCGTTATTTTGCATAACTCACTGTGTAACTTAGTTAATGAAATTAGAGAAGTTCATTTGGCATTAAACCTACGAAAATGGTGCCAAGAAAAATTGAAAATCTTTACACAAAAAGAGACATCAAGAATCTAGCAGAATCAAGATCTGAGAGAGAAGAAGATAGTATCAAATATGCATTCTTCAAGCAAGCTTCAATACCATATTAGATAAATTGTCAACAGAATTAAATAGGCGAAGTTTTGCATACAGCGAATTTTCAGAAAAGTTTTTATTCTTATTAAATCTCACCGAAACCGACCCAGACGACATTCATAAATCAGCTAAATTATTACAAAAAATCTATCGATCCGACTTACAAGATTTTGAAGAAGAATGCATTCACTTAAAATGTTTCCTTTTGGAAGAAGGTAATGGCAGTCAAACCTTGTACCAATTAAACAAATATTTATATACCAAAAGCCTTCATGATATATATCCAAATCTGAATATTGCTTTAAAATTATTTTTATGTATTCCTGCGAAAACCGCTCAGCTGAAAGATCATTCTCCACACTTAGAAGGGTTAAAAATTATTTACGTTGAAACTTAAATACACTCTCTTCTGAAAACACAATTCTCAAAGCAAATGTTGCTGCCTTCTCAGAATTCTCTTTATACTTTCCAATAACACTCCAAGATCTTTCTCATTCTTCCCAAGTCTTCCCTCTGATGTTTCTCTTTTTCGCTTCCCTTCTGGTTTTACCGCGTCTTTACTCATGACCGTCGAACCATATATATATATATATATATATATATATATACTTAAATAATATATATATATATATATATATATATATATATATATATATATATATATATATATATATATACTGCTGCTATATATATGTATATACTGCTATATATAGGACCTTAAGTAAACCACGTAGCGGAAAATAATTTAAACTTCGTAAAGTTGGTAAACCTGAAATGCATTTTAAGATTCTGAATTTACGAAACAAAAAAAAGAAACTTTTATTTGAATTTCAAATATAATTTAATTAATATTAACAAAATGTAAAAAGAAATCGATATATATTTTTTTGTGCTTCACCGTAGGCTTATGAAAATGAGTAAAGGCAGCTCCACACATGCGAGTTTGTAGAGACGCTTTGCCAAACACCCTATGTGTGTATGGGCCAATTTTTTCAGAGCTTTGCTCATTTACTTGGTTTGCCAAATGCACAAATCTTTTCCATCGCTTGTGGAAAAGATTTGTGTATTTGGCAAACCAAGCAAATGAGCAAAGCTTGCCAAAATGACCCATACACATATTGTGTTTTTTTGTGCTTCACTGTAGGCTTATGAAAATAAATAAGTTTAAGCAATATATTTTATTTTAAATTTGATATATGCACATAAAGTTTGCAGAGACGTCATATATATATATATATATATATATATATATATATATATATATATAGATATATATATATATATATATATATATATATATATATATATATATACTCATAACTATATTTCTATATATATATATCTTTCTTTATATATATATACTGCTATATATATATATATATATATATATATATATATATATATATATATATATAACTTGTATATATATATATACTAGGAAACGGGAAAATTTTAAGGAGGGGGTTTTTATTTTTATTTTTTTTTTTTTGTTTTATTATTTTTTATTCGTCGAAAATTTAAAAAAAAAAGTACTTCACCATTTAGGGGCTCGAGCCGACAGGGGACAGAGGCCCCGTCGTCCCTGGAGGCCAGAGACCCCGACTCACCATATCTATATATAACCTTATATATGCTTAACCATATATATATATATATATATATATATATATATATATATATATATATCTTTCTTCCTAACTATATGCTCGCTGCTGCTATATTAGTGATGGGATGATGATGAAATTTTGACGATGACGATGACGATGACGATGAAGATGACAATTTTAGCAAATTTTGACGGTGACGATGACGATGAATGACAATTTTAGCAATTTGACGGTGACGATGACGTGATTAATTGAAAAAGTATATTTTTAAAAATTTCTTTCTCTCTCTCTCTTATATATATATATACTCTCTCATATATATATATATATATATATATATATATATATATATATATATATATATATATATATTCAATATATATATATAAAAAAATTTCAATTAATAATAATAATAAAAGATATATATAATAATAACCTATATATATATATATATATCTATATAAATCTTTCTTAATAATACGTAATAATATATATATATATATATATATATATGCATATATATATATACTCTTTGCTATAACAACAACAACTATCTCTCTCTCTCTCTCTCTATATATATATATATATATATATATATATATATAATATTTCAGACAACCTTGTGGTTAACAGCAAACGAAATATTTTAAGTTTTCAAACTTTAATGAGAAACAAGCTTCTAAAATTGCTCAAATATAAGTAAAGCAGTTGATCAATAGATAACGGCAAGGGGAAAGGGTTGGGTTTGCTGCTTTGATTTATTGATTAATTGATTAATTGACTTGTTGATTAATTGATTTAAGGTTAATAAACGAATATCCTTTTACATTGTAAACGTTAAAAAAATGATAAAATCTTATAAAATTTAAAATTTCAAACAAAATAGTAAATTTATAATAAAATTCATAAAATAATGAAAACTTAGAAGAAATATAAAGTTAACGTTGAAAGCTTAGAAAATGAAATGCGAAAATTAAAATATGTGAAAATATAAATATTGCAGATTAAAAATATAAAATTTAACACTGAAAGTTTAGAAGACGATATGCGAATATTAAATGGGTGAAAATATAAATGTTTCAGCTTACAAAAGAAAATAAAATAGTTTATGTTTACAAAAGAAAATGAGATGTGAATATTAAATGTGAAAATATAGATGTTTCAGCATACAAAAAAAATTTGTTACTTATAGAAATGACGGACTGTACATGTTAGAGTCTTACTGTTCACATGACTGGTCATGTGAACAGTAAGACTGAGTTAGGTTTGGCTAGGTTAGGTTAGATAAGGTGTCGAAAGAGATGAATAAGTAAAGAGTCGCTGTGATTAATATGCTGTGTGTGTGATTGTTAGGATAGTATGTTAAACCATGTTAGATTTGTTAGGGTAAGATAAACAATGTATTTAAGAAAAATGGATAGAGGCTGTGTGTGTATGTATATGTCTTGGGATAGTATGCTAAGCTAGGTTAGGCTAAGATATACAAGGTATTAAGAAATATAGATAGAGGCTGTGTGTGTATGTGTGTGTTTGTTTGTATGTGTGTTAGGATAGTTTATTAAGCTATGTTAGGTTTGATTAGGCTATGATAACCAGTGTATTAAGAAGATAGGGAGAAAGAAAGATAGTTAGAGAGGTATAAGTAAATGTGGTACTATAATTAACCAGCAAATAAGTCATATATTGTACAATAAATGGCTACTATAGAGTTCACCTAAGTATTTATTTATTATTAGCTGAATTTCAAATCCAAATTTCATTTTTATGGGTAAAATCCCATATTTGGGGTACGACTCTCACTTCATGTAGGGCCTTACCCTTTCTGATTCCTCCTGGAATCATTCTTCATCTTTCTTCTATCTTCCTCTGTTCATCTTTTTTTTTTTTTTTTTTGTGGGGGGGACCCCCACTCGGGTGTGCTCAAATACCCTCTAGGAGTTTGAAATCCTTAAATTCGGATTCTATGGGTTCGTAAAATTATAGAACGACACCTCACATGTTTTATTATATATTTGTTTCCAGATTCAACTCCGGCTCCGGCTCCGGCTCCGGCTCCGGCTCCGGCTCCGGCTCCGGCTCCGGCTCTGGCTCATGCTCCGACCCATGATCCAACTCCTTATCCGACTCATGCTGGCAGGTTACTTTTAGTTTTTTCCGTCTGGCCATAGCCAAATCCCTACTTTGGGGGCCCAACACCCCTTCCTCGCGGTGTGCAAGACCTCAAACCTCGGCTCCGACGAGGTCACGTTACCATATGTATTGGTGTCAATTTCGGTAGTGAAAGGACAAAGTGTTGGTTGCTAACTGTTGGTTGCCATATTTTGGATTAAATGTAACACCTGTCGGTTGTGCACTCCTTACTACAAAAATCGATAGTTTTAATTAATTAATAATTTATATAGAATATGTTTTTCAATTTATTAAGACACTCAGAGATCGTAAATGATGATTTAAACATCTATTTGGGGGTAAAAAGCCTCGATAAATTGTTATCTTATCATTAGAAATTTCAAAGAACAACAAAAAAAAAAAAAAAATTGGGGGCTAAGCCACTACGTTCAGATTCAATACCTCTGAAAACGGTCTCACCGACCTTAGAAACCTATACTTGGACTAATCAAGTGTCAATATCTAACGGAGTGAAGGGAAACTTCCAAGCCAGCTGTCGACATGACTTGGCTTCCCTGCATATCTGAAGCTCTGAAATCCTGATCCTCAGCCCTAAAACAGGTCTTTGTCACTGACATGTTATATTACCACAGGAAAAATCCCAAAATTCCTCCGGAGTTTGGGGCATTTCCCAAGTCTGCTGCCTAAATGCCGACAGCTCTTCCTGCTACTTGCGCGTACTATATTGCTTCTCTCATCATTAGAGAATTAGGATGCCTATCCCTAATCACATGTCCTATTTTAAAGATTAACATGCATATCTATCGCCCATACCTAAATATATAGATGGTTTCTCTTTGTTTTAACTTTTATTGCCCTGTTTCACTGCATATGTAAAATCAGACCAATCAGTTAATTTGTACTGCCAAGGTCGAAATTGTAAATCCTCTATTCCTTTATGGCTGAGTAACCAACTCAATTCCCAGCTCAATAGGTAAAGTAAAGTTGAAGCAGAAATTTAAAGTGCTCCAAAATATATTTCAAATTAATGTTATAGTTTAAGTGAAAAGAAATGTGTCAGAGGCAAGCATTCTTTTTTCGATTTCACAAACTAGAATAAATAATTTCATGAGTAAATGAAACAGGAATTATAGATAGAAGGCAGTCGAGATGGAACTGTGTTATTTTAAATTGTAGAACCCATTGACGAATAAATTTTAAAATGATAGTGGTGGAACTGAAGCTGAAAATGACCAATTTATTTGTCCCCTCCTCAATATCCCCCCCCCCCCCCCGTTAAAAAATATAACTTCTACGTAACTAACACAATAAAATATGGTTTGATTCGTGTCTTCATCTATCATCTAACACAGGGGTACTTAAAATATGAATCCTGACCCAAACTTGAGTTGCCGGAGCCGGAGCCGGAGCCGGAGCCGGAGCCGGAGCCGGGGCCGGAGCCGGAGCCGGGAGCGGGGCCGGGGCCGGGGCCGGGGCCGGGGCCGGGGCCGGGGCCGGGGCCGGGGCCGGGGCCGGGGCCGAGGGCGAGATGGGTATCTGTGGCTTCTCAGAAATAAATTAAAGTATCATTATCTTTAAACTTTAAATCTTCTTAGAGTTTAACAACAAATATGTGTGCAAATTATTGCACTGTGAAATAACGAATAATTACTACGCCCTTACTTATATTATTTAAACTAGCATATTTAATTTCAAAATAGACCCATGGGGTCGCGAATTTGATCGTCTTGCCGATTTTGGGTCGTGTTGAAAAAAGGTCAAGACCCTCTGATCTATGTTAATCTGTAAAATATAATTATAATAAACTGATGAATGAAAATGAGAATGAAATGTATCTTTTTCTGAAGCTTTATCAACTTAATCAAAAAATAATTTATACAACTTCATTTCGTTTTATCCTTTCAACTAAAAGTCAAACTTTTGATTAATCTATGTATTAAAGGGGCATTGACTGATTACAATGTATCTTGGTAACACACACGTACACTATATATATATATATATATATATATATATATATATATATATATATATATATATATATATATATATGCCTACTTTCTAACTATATATTTATATATATATATATATATATATATATATATATAACGCCTTTATATATATATATAACATCTTTATGGTGCAGATAAAAATGTTTTTTTTTTCTTTTCATATATTGTTATTATGCGATACTAACAATAAATTTCATTGTGAGTAAACAGGATCAAAAAAATTTTAAAAAAAAAGGTAATTATTTAATAATATCAGTACTTTTTAAGAATCTGTTTGCGCCAGCAACAACAGTCATCCGGGTATTTCTGAAGTAAGTCCACCAAAAGAAGTTTCAAGTAACCAAATAAGTGATTGGATTCATGTCAAGGTTAGGTCGAAATTTACTGCACGGTCAATCAATATAGGTTAGATTGAGTTTTACTGCATCGTCAATTTATATAGGTTAGGTTGCGTTCTACTACCCTCATGAGTTCAGGTATGATATGTTATTGCTTTATGTATACACAAAGTCTATAGAAAACAAAACCCAATACAGAAAGTAATTTACCCAAAAACATTATTTTGTATTCTTCAATGAATTCTTTCACTTGGTGGCACTAAAAGCCAGTTTTCTTTTTCTTATGCACAAAATCAACGCCTTGTACTTTATCAATTATTTTTATAGTTTCATATTTCGTATCTTTCTCGTTCACATCCTAATTAATTTCTAGTACCATATACTAGTTATACTACTAATATATGAAAAATAAAATAAAAAAAAATAAACATATTCATCATTATCCATAAACCGAAAAAGGTGTATATATATATATATATATAGTATATATATATATAATTAATATTATAATATATATTATAATATAATAATAATAATATACATATAATATATAATATATATATATATATGTATATATAACTAGCATATATTTACTAATAATTGCCTCCATTCTACTATTTCATATATATATATATATATATCATGATATATATATATATATATATATATATATATAAATATATATATATATATCTTTGCTCTTTAACCTTTGCTGTATATATATATATATATACCATATATATATATATATATATATATATACTGCTTAACTGCTGCTCCAACAACTATATATAGAGATGAAACTTCTGTTTCTAGGAAACCTCAAACGCAGAATGAAAATTAAGACCAATGCATATCTGAACATTTATTATAAGACAACGTTTCGACACCACCAGTGTCATCATCAGGTCTATAAAGCATAAAAAAACTACAATTTAAAAGTGAAAATTAAAAATAACAGATTAAAAACTAAAATATGAACAATAAAGAAGACAATAAAGAATAAAAAGAATAATAAAAAATGCTAATATAATCAGTAATATAAAAACTAATAATAACATAAATAATATTGATAATAGCAATCATGAAGTAAATAATAATAATAATAATAATAATAAATACAACGAAAATAATAACAAGATAATAAAAATAAAATAATAATAATAATAATAATAATAAATACAACGAAAATAATAAGATAATAAAAATAAAATAATAATAATAATAATAATAATAATAATAATAATAATAATAATAATAATAATAATAATAATAATAATAATAATAATAATAATAATAAAAATAATAAAAATAATAATAATAATAATAATAATAATAATAATAATAATAATAATAATAATAATAATAATAATAATAATAATAATAATAATAATAATAATAATAATAATAATAATAA
>JABUQX010141421.1:35000-37500 GCA_015478945.1 Trachelipus rathkii
ATATATTTATATATATATATTTATATATATATATTTATACTCTTTCTTTATATATATATATATATATATATATATATATATATATATATATATATATATATATATGCTGCTGTATATATATATATATATATCCTTTTAGCATGAGAGGTCATTCACAATGCGCATTAAACATAACATATGTGACTCCCACTGGCATGGAGACTCTCATTTCATCTTGTTTCAGTCAATTAAAACTTTTAGTTAGTTTATATATATCTTTGGAGTATATTGACTGATGACAGCATCTCTCGAAAACAATATCGGATTGAAGTAATAATAATAATAATAATAATAATAATAATAATAATAATAATAATAATAATAATAATAATAATAATAATAATAATAATAATAATTTTCAATTTTTAATGTCATTGAACTCAATAAGGATTGTAATCAGTTTTATCTTCTGAAGTCCAATATTTACAATTTCATTATACCAATTAATTATAAAATAATTTCCCTGGTATCTGAAATGGGTCTACTAATTGCAACACAGTGTCGTGTCCTTTGAGACCAGAAAAATAATTAATAACAATAAGTATAAAAATGATAATAATATTAATATTAATATTAATATGTGTGTGTGGCGTGAATGTAATGAATAATAATAATAAAATAATAATAATAATAAATAATAGCAATAACAATAATATTAATAATAACAGTAATAGAATATTAACAAAACAGATGAAATAGTAATAATAAAATCAGTTATATAATAGTAATAGTAACTATACAATCATTCTATACAGTAATCCAACTCCTAAAAATATTTCACAGTACTAAATACGACAGTAATAATAATAATAATAATAATAATAATAATAATAATAATAATAATAATAATAATAATAATAATAATAGTAAACATGAACAAGTAGTTGAGAAGCCGACATATCTTTTATGAGTACCTAGTGGTGGGCCTCCATGAAATGCATTTTTGCGGTTAACATCAAGAATAAAAACAATAAAAAAAAAATAATAATAATAATAATAATAATAATAATAATAATAATAATAATAAAAGTAATAATTACAGTTCCAGCCAGTATCACTACATAATAATAATAATAATAATAATAATAATAATAATAATAATAATAATAATAATAATAATAATAATAATAATAATAATATCTTTGACAATAATAGCTTCATTGATAATGGATGTTACATTAAAATTTAAAAATAACATAAGAAGCATTAGTATCCAGGAAGCCAAAATTTGATAATGATTTTCAAAGAATATATTTTGAATAAAATTCAATAAAAATCCTATCGATAAATTTATTTGAACACACTATTTACGAGTATATATATAATGATAATTTAAAATAATTTTTAGATTCATTGCACTCGTATTCGTTGTAAAGTGAAAGAAGAATTTTGCATGGATAAAATTAATAGATTTTTCTAGTTTTTAAACTTCACAAATTAGTAACGACTTAGGTTCTCGTTATTTGCTAATTTATTTATTTATTCGTTATTTATTTATTTTAATTGATTCAACCATTCACTCATTTAGTAGTTTATTTTTTTGTTTTTTTATATATAAAAAAATGAAAATTGCAAAAGAAACATCAGCATACGAGAAGAAACCACGAAGATAATATAATATATATATATATATATATATATATACTATCTTAATATAACATATGTATATATATATATATATATATATATATATATATTTCTAAATATTAAAATTTGAAGTAAATGCATATTTCTCTGCCGCTTTTATATATATATATATATATATATAGCATACAAGTCCTTAGCCAGACCTAGCAATTATTTGTTAAGACTTCTCATATATGTAATAACTTTCTATATATCATATATATTTTATAACTAACAATATATGCCTTATATCATAACTCACCATAATATATATATATATATATACTATATACTATATACTACCTATATATATATATATACACCTTATATATATATATATATATATATATGGACAAAGTTACGTAACGGAGACACGGAGCGGGAGGTCGGATCAAAAAAAAATTTCGCAGGTAACCTCTATGATACATAAATAGATGTTCTAGGTGCGAAAATTATTTTTTTTTAGGTCAGGTCAAGTCATATCAGGTTAGGTTAGGTTAAGCTAGGATAAATTAATTTCTTACATTGTAAATAAAAAAGTAAATCTAATTTCACATATTAAAAATATATTTTCAAAAGTTATCCAAAGAATGAACAAGATAATCCATAGAAAAGGACGCAAAACGCCTATCCCATATTATATCATTTATTTCGATAACGCGTCAAAAAGTAGTTCCGCTTCAAAACTGACAAAATAAATTTTAATTTCAATTTTCGCACCTTAAAATGTTTATTTTCATTTAAAATTTCGTTTCACATACAATACATTTGATAATTTGTAGTATTACGGTGTCTCCGTTAAGTAACTTTTACCTATATATATATATATATATAT
>JABUQX010141421.1:42500-45000 GCA_015478945.1 Trachelipus rathkii
ATGATTCAAATATGTAATTTATTTTTCTGTAAGTGTCGTACTTTCCGAGTTTTTTTTTTTTTATTCAATAATAAGCTTTTTATACGCTGATTCCAAATATGTATTTAGTTTTCCTGTAAGTGTCCTAGATAATTCTCCTGGCCCTTTTCTGGAATTATGCCCTTAAAAAATAAATATTATTAAACTGGATAAAGTTTAATAAAATACCAAAATCGTACAAAATATTTTTTGTTATCGCTCCTTTACCTTGGCTCTCTCTCTCTCTCTCTCTCTCTCTCTATATGTAATATATATATATATATATATATATATATAACATATTATAATAATATATATATATATATATATATATATATATATATATATATATATATATATATATATATATATATATATATATATAACTGCTATCTTCCCATTCTACTAATATATATATCTATAATATATGTATAATATTACAACTCTTACATATATATATAAATATATATATATATATATATATATATATATATATATATATATCTTTCTTCACCTTCCTCTTTGCCCCAAGATTGGGGGTAAGGTGCTGTACAAGCATCGGAAAAGAAAAGCAGTAGGAGAACATGACAAACGTCGAAAAGAAAGCCCAGCCTTACCGCCCCCTCTGTACCATTAATTAGTGAGAGCTCGTCACAGACAGAAAATCCACCCTAGGGCATCATGGGACCGCGACGGACCCTCACTATGGTAAATCGTCAATGTAAGGGTTCATCCCCTGGCCAGGTGGGCCACAACCATGCCCCCATACAAAACCCCGCCATTCTCTCCTATCATGCACCTTTATTCTCGCCTCTGCCAAACTCACATTTCTCTCCTTCAAACATTCGTTCACCGACTCAATCCACTTTCTCTTCGGTCTCCCAGCCGGTCGGTTCCCAACACACTCACCACTATACATCCGCTTAACCAACCGACTTTCATTCATCCTTTCCACATGACCAAACCATCTCAACATACTTTCATTTATTCTCTCATTTACCCCTTTCTTCACACCACACAACTCTCTAATACGTTCATTCCTCATTTTATCAATTCTTCTCACACCTAGCATGCCCCTAAGATTGTCCATCTGAACACATTGAACTTTAGATCTATACTTCTTATTCCAGACCATAGTCTCACTACCATACAATAACACAGGTAACAACATACCCTCATGTAAGACTCTAGCGCACTCAAGACTTAGTCCCTTTACATTCACCAACGATTTAATTGCACCAGCAACCTTCCTGCCATTCACAACTTTCCTACTACACTCCGCATCATCCGTTCCCTTCTCATCCAACACATACCCTAAATATTTAAACTCAGACGCTTGCTCCAGCTGCTCATCATCTAACATAACTTGACACTGAGGGACTGTCCTCACTCACAACCATAACCTTACTCTTATCTACGTTTACTTTCAAACCCCTCCTTTTACATACCCTGCCAAATCTCTCTACCAATCTTCTCAAATTCTCTTCAGATTCGCCACAAAGAACCAAATCATCATACAATAGGTAGGGCACCTCACTCCTCTCCATTCTCCATCATTCCTTCGTTTCCTGCCATCCCCACCTCCGAATTCTTTCATAGCCCCATCCATATACACATTGAATAACCAAGGAGACATAACACAACCCTGTCTCACTCCGCTATTAATCCTAAACACCAATCACCATTGACACCATTTGTTCTTACACAGCCACTATCGTCATACATACTTTTGATTCCATTCAGAAGCCTACCATAACACCATATATCATAGTACCTGCCATGAAATTCCCTATTAACTCTATCATGCGCCTGTTGTAAATCCATAAAACCTAAATATAATTTATTCTTCTTCTCCCTCATTTTCTCAATCATTTGTTTCAATGTAAAGATTTGATCCACACATCCTCTACCACTCCTAAACGCACCTTGTTCTTCACCAATCAGTCCCTCAGTCACTCGACGCACTCTTTCGACCAAAATACACCATATACCTTCCACAACGCCAGCCAAACTTATTCTATAATTTTCTACAAGATTCCTTTCTCCCTTACCCTTATATAAGGGTACTATTACCGCTCTCCTCTCAATCCCTTGGAACTATACCCTCCATAAACGCTTTATTACACAACTTTAAAATCAATCAATCACCATCTCGCCTCCCGCTCTTGATCATTTCACTAGTCATTTCATCTATACCTGCAGATTTACCATTCTTCAGCTTTCTCACCCTACCCATTACCTCCTCCTTACTAATAACCTCATCCCCAAAATACCTATTCCTTCTTGCACCATCAAAACCACACACATTCACTAACACCTCATCATTACTGTTAATATTGTGCAGATTTTCCAAGTGTTTTCCACACTCCCCTCATCCATTTCATCCAGTTACAAAAGCACCATCCCTATTCATTATTCTAAGCAGATTCCCTTGTTTCCTCATTCTTAACCTTTCGCGCTTCCTTCAAGAAGGCTTCCCTAT
>JABUQX010141421.1:50000-58416 GCA_015478945.1 Trachelipus rathkii
CTTAGGCATTCAAAGCTTATACTTACATATATATATATATATATATATATATATATATATATATATATATATATATATATATATATAAATTTATCTTATATATGTTATATTATATATATATTTGTAGTTTGTTATTTTAACCTTATGACAATTTATACCTCAGTCAGTCATAAATTTAAAACATAAGAATAACTAGTTTACAATAATAGATATTTAGATAATGTAACCCTCAACTTATTTTTCCTTTTAAATCACGAGAATAATTTGATGATACAGTAATAGACATTTAAGTAGTGGGTGTGATTTCAAGTTATTCCTTTAAATTTAAGGATAAGAATGACATGAGTTACAGTAATAGTAATACAGTAATAGGTACTGTAACCTTAATCATTTTAATATTTAAAGCTAGGGAAATTTAGGAATAATGCAGGGAAGCCTATGGGACTTATATTTATATTTTCAAAAAGAAATATATATATATATATATATATATATATATATATATATATATATATAACCTGCTCTTATATGCCATAGCCCACGCGCCTTAGC
Organism: Trachelipus rathkii; assembly: GCA_015478945.1. Classification (NCBI taxonomy): domain Eukaryota; kingdom Metazoa; phylum Arthropoda; class Malacostraca; order Isopoda; family Trachelipodidae; genus Trachelipus; species Trachelipus rathkii. The sequence continues at coordinate 50,553 of JABUQX010141421.1, forward strand.
ATAGCATATATACCACCTTAGTATATATATATATACTGCACACCTGCACCTCCCTGCTCTCCTGCATATATATATGCTCTGTGAGTGCAGTTAGGTTCAGTAGAAGCAGAATTTAGAGCTGCATAGATCTGAATTTATTGTTCAGATTTGAATTTAGAGTTCAATAGGCATGAATTTATAGCTCAATATTTGAACTTTAAGTTCAAGATATATTGAATTTAGAAGATTTGAACTTAGAGTTCAAGAAATATGATTTTAGAGTTCGATAGATATGAATATAGAATTTAATAGATGACTTAATAGTTCAAGGGGTCTAATTAGAGAAAATATTTGACCTTTCTTCAATGCTTTCGTCATAACAGGAACCTCTTCTGGAGCGGCTGCAACAATGATAGTTTCTGGTTTTTTATGTAGCCTGAAATTTTTAGGGGGATGGCCATTGGTATTCTACTTTTTTGGTTTGATGGGTTTGATTTGGAGTCTTATTTGGTTTTCAATTGCTTACGAAAACCCTCAAGATCATCCTTGGATTAAGGATGAAGAGTTATCTTACATTGTGAGTGAAGAGTTACAATATAAGGTATGTTCTTTTTATATCTTAGTTATCCATCCCATATTTTAGGTAATATTTAACACTCATCTGACTCAGTTACGTGTCGAATAATTAATATTTTATTGCAGTATTCCAATTTGCTAATGTATAATCTTTTTTAATTTTATGAATTTTAAAGAAACACAAAGTAGATAATGTAATATATTTTTAAAGTTCACTTTTAAATAACCAGAAAAGAAATTTCTCTCATGTGGTTCAGCTCTAGATTGTAGTAGATTTAATAAATTTATAAATTAAATTTATTTAATAAATTTAAGTTATTTATTAATAACAAAAAATAAAATTACTAAAAATTCTAATTTTTCAATAAAATTACATAAGACTGTATCTAACCCTCCTCCCCCTCTCAAAAAAAATTTATAAAAGTATCTCATTCTTCTTCAGAATTACTCTCTGAGCATTGTTATACAAATTAAATTACCGACGGTCATTCGCGCCCTCAGGGTGGGGCGAGCTTGGGCACTTGCCCTCCTCCCCTGGAATACGAGAAAAAAGAATGTTACCCATGTAGCGGATAAATCAAATTAGTTATAATAAACTTGTACCGTATTTATTTAATTAGTTAATAAAAAAAAATATTATATTAAAACTTTTAATAAAAAAAAACTAATATTTCTTTTGCTTTGCATTTTATAATTTAAATACATGATGATTAATTTAATGCATTTTATTTGGTAAATTCAAGAAATTAAGTTTGCAACCCTGCAATGCTTCATCAATATTCCTTGTTGATCGTTCAGCTTTATTCAAATATTAAACAAAAAAAATAATTAGGTACCTTTAAGAATAAACCATAAAATTTACTAATTTTATGGTAAACAATTTTTGAACTCCATTCTCTAGTCTAGTAGTCTAATAGTAGTCTATTTACAAAAGTATAACTCATCAACTAATTAGTCAACTCCGTGATTTCTAGAATATTTACACTAAAAATATAATAACTTTTCCCAAATTTCTTATTCAAAGCGGTTATTATTATTATTATTATTATTATTATTATTATTATTATTATTATTATTATTATTATTATTATTATTATTATTATTATTATTATTATTAATATTATTATTATTATTATTATTATTATTATTATTATTCCAGGATAAGCTAAAGATTCCATGGATGTCTACAATACTTAAATCAAAACAAGTTTGGATAGTTTGCCTAGCAGGCTTTGGTACTAATTGGATTGGTATTATTTTTATGAATGAGTTACCACAGTACTTTGATAAAGTTCTGAATATCAATATAAAGACGGTAAGATATTGATCATAATGATATTGATAATAATGAATAATACCACTGTAAGACTAAGATATTTTAACTTTATCTTAAATGAAAAATTTTATGAAGGAGTTAACAATGTTCTTTGATAAAGTTCTGAATATAAATATATAAATATTGAAAGATTTTGAACTTAATCTTTTTTTAAAATGTTTATTTGATATGATAGATATATTTTTAGGGTGTTTTGAAGGTTCTGAGATCCCAAAAATATCATGAGTTATTTTCTTGAATTGGCTGTAGGTTTCAAAAATGATGAATTCAGAATCTATTATTTTTCCCTTTTTTCCCTTTTCCCCTGCTGACATACACAGCAGAGTTTGATCTGTTTTTACTATTTCATTAACATCATTATTTTTATCTATTATAATTTTAATTTAATCTTATCTTTAATATTGGTATACATGTTCCCAATTACACATAATACCATTTTGATTAATTATTTCCCAGGGAAATACAACCTTCACAAAGAGCCGCAAAGATTCTAATATACTGCAACATTTGTGGTAAAAATACACTTTACGCAACAATAATGGGAAAAACATTACTAACTTTATAGAAATCATATCTTATTAATTTGAGGTGAAGCTTGGAATCAAAGATTAGTCTTGTGTTCTTCATAAGTATGCAAATCTTATGTAAAAGTGACTACAGCAGTGGAAAATGCTTAAGAGAGGGGGGAACAACTTGAAGGTGATCCTGTGGTCTGGAGTTTGCCATAAACCTGCAACGATACTTGACTATTTTTATGTTGTGAGTATGAGAGGGATTCCCGTCACTTTATAAGAAACATAAGTGGAAGTATCTTGATTTAAATCACAGCAAGAGAACCACCACCACATACTGAAACCGTTTACACTAGATTTTGCCAAACTTCTAACCTTCTATTTATGCAGACACGTGAGTGTAACGCGGTCGCTAACATTGAAAGTAAATATAAAGGAAGCTTTTCGGGACTGAGCAGCTTTCTTAAAAGAACTCAATAATCTAGTACAAAACATCAGTCTGTTAAAAGCAAGCATCTACGAACATTTATCATCCAGGCTAAAAAAGAAATCGGCGGTCTACAACCGAAAGGTAAAATAACTGCTTATCCAGACAAGAGAAGAGGACTTCGTTCATATTTCAGCCAAGATGAAGAACCTGAATACTGCAAAAAGCATATCTGAACTTCTTCTCTAAATGGGACCAAAAATATATTTTCTAGAAGATTGACAGTTTTAATACAAGACTCCATGTAAAACTTAAATATGTTCCATTACACAATGGTAGCGCGTAAATACTTTCAATTGCTCGCCTTATCCATGCAAATAATAAGAAAATATCACAATGCTCTTGCAAAGCTCTCTGCTAACATAGGCATCAGTCTTGTATTTATGTTGATGTAACAATCACGAAGACTATTTTCTTGTATAGCAATGTGAACACACATTAGTACCCCTTTTTCATGTTTGAGGAGTAATGAGGCAAAGAAAGATCATTTAAAATAAGCGATATGACCTTCCACGAAAAACATAACTATGGTGTAAACATCATTAATGAACCATATTTTGATAGAGATAAATTCATTCTCCCACAACTCCATGTCAAGCATGGATTAATGAATAACTTTGAGAAATCCTTAAACAAACGAAGGAGGGTATTGCTTAATATAGATTGTTCGTTGAACTGAATGGCGAAACACTAAATATCCAGGGGAAAACAGTTGATAGTCTCTCAAATTCGTAAGATCTATCAACGATTGCGAATTTCACGCAAAGTTTTGAATGATGGTTAAACTTTCTGCCTGGTGGAGTTATGTTTCAGTTGTCAAAAACTTCTTTTGATAATTACAAGACCTACAATTAGGAAAAATTGTTGAAAAAAGCGTTGGCAAACTTTAAAATTTTGGGTAATATTATGAGCATAATGTTATACTTTATACACATCAGTTTGGCACAGATTTCCAGAAAATAATTTCGGCTTATATTAGTAAAATCAAGGGAAGAGAGTTCATCGGGACATAAAGGTAATGGAGGAAGGTATCAAGGCAGATGACTTCTGGAGCGCATGTTGGCAGGGGAGTACACTAGGAGCCTCAACGTGATTGTTCTAATAACCACTTGCAGAATAAATTCTGCTAACAGAGTTTTTGGTATACATTAATTGTGATTATCTGAATCATCCAACATTGTTTTCCTATTATTGCACTGAATACGCGCCAATTGATATCATTTTGTTTACTTTTCAAACCCCTTAATTTTCAAGCTCCTAGTTTCTTATATGTTGTAACGCTTTGGCGCATAAACAGTACCTTTAAAAACTTGTGAGCGCTGGTTCATTAATTAAATGATTGGCGCGCAGGAGTGTCCATTTCGTTGTTAGCAATCAAGGCGAGATTAAAAAACAAATCTAGAAATTTAAATAACTTGTTGGTGACAGGGAGCTACCTGTGTTACTCGTTTATGCTAAATTCATCCACACCTGTTTTCACTATCCCTTTATCATCCATTGAACTACCTACTTTGAGCAGAATAAACTTCCTCTGTAACGATGCGTAACGCAGATGAAGCAGTTTATTATAATCTAGATTCTGAACTATGATTTAACCGACTGAAGAAAAATTCACGTCGATGTTACCACCACCCTATTCAAAAGTATGGCTGCTGCACCTGGCTCACTTGCATGGCGAAGGTTTAAGAGGTAATGGCGTATAGATGCTGGCACAAAACACGTCGAAAACGGAACATAAAATGAGTCATTAGACATTTTTGACCACTCCGTAATAAACTACAAATATTGTATCTCTTATTATATATCAATCTTCATCTATTTGTCCAAATTTATGTTACCTTTAATCTTCATTTTTTTAATATTAATTCATCTAGTATTGAGTCTTCATTTATTTACTCATGAATGCTTAATTTACTTTCAATCTCCTTGTTACAATTATTCATTCACATATTATATTATAACAGAACAGGGTGTATTCAGCTATTCCTTTCTTAACATCAGCATTTTCAGCGTCTTTGTGGCACTAGTAGATTTTCATTTGAAACGTGACATCATGTCAACTCTTACCATAAAAGAAGAATTTGCTTTTTTGTAAGTGTTAAAAAGTTAAATTATTTATCTTACATTGCATATGCCAATATTGTCTTATTCTTGAATCAGAGTGACGATGGCGAATGAAATAACTCACAAAATGACTTTGATAAAGGGGATATTATTTTCCTTCTTGACAGGTAGCATCAGCTGGGAGGGATTGTTGAAATGTTTGATGTAGGGGGATGATCTATAGAGAGGATTTCATGAAATTTACATCCGACCATGTCGAGGTGGTCTTTCATAAAGAGAAAGGGCACACATTTCCATTCGTAGATGATGGATGGGTGTGGTGGGAAAGGTAGCAAATTTACCCTAGTGCTTTATTTTTAGGCAATTTTTAATTTTTTTTATTGTTGGACATAACGTGTTCCGGGAGCAGGGTGATGCATATTTCTTCTTGTTCATGCTAGTAGTCACACAGACTGGTTGCAAGACTTTTTCTCTGTTGGGCATAAGCTTGTTCTGTTAACACTTTCAGTGCATTTAATTTTGTGTGACTCTAGATGTTATATTGTTAATGTGTGGGGTAAATGTCATGTGGGTATTGAAGGTCAGACGTAGAGTGGTAGGTTATTTGTTGAGGGGGGGGGGTCTATTGCTTGTTAAGTATATTGCTGGGTGAATATTGGATTCTCTTCTGTCTGAGGTGAGTAGGATAATAGTGAATTTTTGAGATTGAGGCCGTCATTCTATTCTCTGTTAGCAATTGCTCCAGTTGGTTTATATTGTTGCAGTTCTACATGGTAGCCTATGCCTAAGGATGGACTTTAGGCTGTGATTGTTACGTCTTCTGCATAACTATTGATTTTTATGGAAGAAGTAGGATGATAAAGTTCGTACATGAAAAGGTTAACAAGTGTGGGTGAGAGAATGGATCCCTGGGGGACTACATTATATAATTTATATGAACGGGAGAAATAGTGACCCTGGATAACTCTGACTCTGCTGTCAGATAGGAGGGAGTTTGCTATTTTTTTCCTTTGGTGGATATGTTTGTATTAAGAACTATATCTATTAAAAGGTGACGGGGGACCATATCGAATGCCTTGTTAATATCTATTGCTACAAGGAGTGTGCGGCGGGGAGGGGGAAGATTTTGGTTGAAGCTCGTTAAAATATGTTTTTCAATGTGAACCCTCATTCACACCCTTTAGAAGTACCAAATATTATTAAAAACTTCAAAACTTCACATGCTGTAGAACCTGATCGCATATCCAATATTCACCTCAAACACCTGGAACGTATCGCAGACGCGACCTTAACATAAATATTTATCGTCACATGGCAAAGACCACACTCTACCATCTTTTTGGAAACACACATACACACACACACACACATAATACCAATATTAAAACCAAATAACCCACCTAATAATCCTGCTTCGTACAGACCCATATCCCTGCTCTCCATAATATCTAAAGTATTTGAAAAATTGATCCTTCTTAGAATTTCCACGCTCATCCCCGATCAGAATGACAACATGACATCCGACAAAAACACTCCTCATTGATTTATCCCTCGGCTTTTAGCCTTCTCAGTCGTTTAATTATTATTTGTCTATATGTAGGGTTTGTGACTGATTTTTGAATAGTGTGACATGAGAATATCGTATTGTTTTTTTTTGTTTTTTTTTTTGGGGGGGAGGCTGGGTATTTTTACTGTTTTGTTTGCAGATGGCTTCGTGGGTTGGTTTAGTTGAGTTGTAAAGTGTGGATTAAATTTATAGTTGGAATATTTTTGTGGCGTTGGGCTTGTAGTTTAGTGACTGAGTATAGTGTTGACCTTTTTTCTGAGTTATAGTGATTAGTTTGTATATTCTTTTGTTGAGGCCTATGATTTGCTTTATTTGGTCTTGGTTTTGATTGTTTATTTTGTATAAAAACCTTTCATCGATTTCTGGTGAAAAATTTGGTCTAAAATGTTGACGATGGCAATGTGAGGTGAACTATTGAGATGCCTTTTGAAATACTTTACTGACATGTTATGTTGCTTTGGTAAGGGAGGTGTAATCAGTTGTTTGAAAGAAGTTTTAGATTTTGTTATGTAAAGTCTTTAAATTCTTGCCAATTTGCCTTTTTTGTAATTGATATATATATATATATATATATATATATATATATATATATATATATATATATATATATATATATATACAATATTAACTTTGCTAACAATATGTATAGCAATAATATGTATGTAATATGCATTATATAGTAATATATGTATGTAATAGCAATATTGTATATAATAATTTCTTTATCTTTCTTATAATAATAATAATATATATGTATATATAGCATATATGTATGTAACCAACGTAATAATATAACAATAATAACCAATAGCAATAATAGCCAGCCAATAATATATGTATAATAACTCATAATAGCAATAATATACGCTCTATATTAACCAATAATAATATATAACCTCCAATATGTATATATATGTATAATGTCTATTTGCCTTATATATATATATATATATATATATATATATATATTTTAAGGATGCGTGTCCTGGGTGTTTATGTTGTATTGTGATTAGTATTAGAATGTGATCTAAAAAGAGCATGGAATGTTTGTCCAGGTCGTAGTGACTTGGATTTGGGGGGATGTAGAGTTCTGGTTATGTTATAGGGTCGACGAGGTAGGTTGATGTCGGTTGTTAAATACTTGAAGTTATTGCAAGTTATCTATAATTCCATCACTTCTTGGTGTGTGTTTGTGTGCGGAGGTGTGTGTGTGTGAGTGTGTGTGTATGCTAAGCCATGCGGGTAGTGTGCATTGAAAACCCAGCTAATAGTAAATTGTTATATTGTGCTAAGGGTGCCACTTGAATCAAGGGGAATAACATCTGGAAATGTTGGAGTTATAT
>JABUQX010141422.1:0-2500 GCA_015478945.1 Trachelipus rathkii
ATATATATATATATATATATATATATATATATATATATATATATATATATATATATATATATATATATATATATTTTTTTTATATAAAAATATAACATTTTTCTTGTGTGACCATAAAAGAATGTCCCAGTTTCAATGCTTTATTATAACAGCGTAATATACAATATCAGCAGCATATCATACATCAAAGTGAAGGTCATTGAACAGAGTTTTTCCTACATATGTTCAATATGTGCCCCCTTCGTTATAAGGGGCACATCCAGCCGATAATCCAATTCCTCCCAAACATTGGTTAACAGATCCGGCGTAATGGACGCAACGGCGTGTTCAATTCTGCGTTTCAACTCTGGCATATCATTGGGCAGCCCCATAGGAAGAAATCGCATGGCGTTAAGTCCGGGGACCGGGGGGGCCAGATATATAGAGCTCTGTCGTCTGGACCATTATGACCAACCCAACGATCTGGGAGTAAGTCGTTCAACCACGCTCGCACTATGTGACTCCAATGTGGAGGGGCTCCATCTTGCTGCCATATAAAGTTTACCGCTTCATCCTCTAATAATTATGGAAAGAGCCATTATTGTAACATGTTGAATGCAGGCGACCCCTGTTACGGTTTCTTCTGCGAAAAAGAAAGGTGCAGACCTGGCGTCGGGATATGGCGCAGAAAACGTTAACCTTTAGGGAATCAAGTGCGAGGCCGACCAGATCATCCACGCACTTCCGCTCCACCGATACGCGGCTTATGGGCATTCACCACTGAGACGGTCAGAAGGTGAACTCATCCCGCTAAGCTTACTACACACAATGTAGAAGGTCATCGTCTCGACCTAACACTGCAGGCAAAGTCGTCAGTCTTTAAAGCATTTTACAAACTGCAAGCCGGTATGCAGAAGCATATGTAAACGTTTCACTTAACACACCTTCCACACCGTCGTTTTTGGCACCTTTAATTCGTGACTTGCTCTCCGAACGGATTTCTTAGGACTACGAAGGAACGAGGCCCTGATACGGTCCACATCCTGTGCAGTCACTTTCTGCCATCCTGTACTTTTGCCTTTTACAAAGACATCCATTAATTGCAAATTGCCTATACCATCGGCGAATGTTTTTGCTACATGGAGGATCACATTGGAACCGTAAACGAAACGCACGTTGAACCGTAATTACAGATTCACGCTTAGCCTAAATTGTAGAACCTGACTTTACGCTCAGGACTCGCCATTGTCAGTATGTGGCGCCACGCACTAGAGAAGGCTACATCTGAACGCGCGTATGTCGACCTATCAGGGACTCGTTCTGGCGCATGCGCATATCCAAAACTATACGACTTACTCTTTACATTGATGTATGATATGCTACTGTGGATATTGTTACGCTGTTATAATAAAACATTAAGACTGTGACATTTTTTTACGCACACCTCTATATATATATATATATATATATATATATATTATATATATATATATAATAATAACTAATATATGTATATATATATATATATATATATATATATATATATATATATATATATATATATATATATATATATATATATATATATATATATATATATATATATATATGTAACACCATATATCCCTATATATATTTATATATATATATATTAAAACTTTTCATTAATCTGTCATTTCATCAACTATCCATGTTTGTGCAAATGACGTCACTCATTTTTTTCTCTCTTCATTTTTTACGGATTCCAAACTCATCTAAAAACACTCGTGGTGAATGCAAGGATTTCGCATCAGTTAATCGCTATTTTTTTCTCATATTTTTAATTGTGGTAAAGAAAACTTTTCATTGCCGAGAAAGCCCATTTCTTTCTACACAACTAAAATATTGTATTCGAAATCACAAAAGAAACCTTTCTCTGTTATTTTATTCTTTTTATTCATCAGACATTTCTTGGAAGTTTTTACAATTTCTTTTCTCAAACATTCTCCTAAGAGGTAATATGTTCTTGTTTTTTTTTGTTGTGGTTTTTTTTACAGTTCACAACCACTCACGGGCTAGGCCAGGGGCAAGAAAATAAAATATAGAAAACAACACCCAAGAAGAAGCTTAAAGAAAATCTTTAAGGTGAGCGCAGACGTGGGCTTTGAAGAGGATAAGAATAAATACATTTGGAAAAACAGAAGATGGCAAAGAGTTCCACATAACAGAAGTAGCTGGAGTAGAAGTAGCTGTTCTGATGCACCTTTAAAATTTTTTCACACCACCAACTTTGTTTGATATTTATACGTTCATCCTTGTTTGTAGTATGTATTACATATCTGTGGTGGCTTCACTCACACAGCTCTCTTTGAAAAGCGCCTTATCAACTCTCCTGTTCTCTCCTGCTTATCATGTTTCTTTCTGATATCACTATTGCAATGAACGCCTTCCTTCTGAACTCCTTAGAAGTTTACTTCTTCCTTTGGGGAAAGCTTATGTCACATGACTTTCCACACAATCGCATCCCATCTGTCCAGCTCTC